>OY821519.1:179697310-179822310 GCA_963682025.1 Cordilura impudica
TAAAAATTTAAAATTAAAAATTAAAAGTTAAAAATTAAAAATTAAAAATTAAAAATTAAAAATTAAAAATTAAAAATTAAAAATTAAAAATTAAAAATTAAAAATTAAAAATTAAAAATTAAAAATTAAAAATTAAAAATTAAAAATTAAAATGGAAAATGAAAAATGAAAAACTAAAAATGAAAAACGAAAAATGAAAAATTAAAATTGAAAATTGAAAAAATGAAAAATTAACAAGTAAGCAAATTATAGTCGGTCTAGACCGACCATACGATATCATATACCATGGTTTAGAAACCCTATCTCTTCGGTCCAACTAACTGGATATAGAAAATAAGCAAAAACCAAATTTGAGTGGCATTTGTGTTAATTTTTTTGGCTGCAGATATGAAAAAGTTCATATCGGGTGCTATATTTATATGTGGACTAGGTCAAAAAATGGACCGATCCTGACCATATTTGGAAAAGTCACTTATATTTTGAAAAAATATATACAAACCAAAGTTGAGAAAAATCTGTGCAATATTTTTGTTTTTTTTGATAGATTTAAGTGAAGATCGGGAAGCAGCTCTATATGGGGCCTATGACTAAGAATTGTCCAATAGGGATTATTTTTGGACTACTGATTAATGGATACAATTAACACATACAAACCCAATTTTACTAAGATCTATATGATAATTTGGATTTTATGGCAATTTATGTCGATTTCATAGGGGTCATTTGTATGGGGACTAGGTCTGAACATGGAC
Organism: Cordilura impudica; assembly: GCA_963682025.1. Lineage (NCBI taxonomy): Eukaryota > Metazoa > Arthropoda > Insecta > Diptera > Scathophagidae > Cordilura > Cordilura impudica. The sequence goes on from OY821519.1 coordinate 179,698,063, forward strand.
CGGTTTTCACCAATTTCAATAGCGTTCATCCTATGGCCGATAAAAGCTTATATACCAGATTTCATCAAAATATATTCATATTTGCGACCTGTAGTTTGATTACAAGGTTTACATGGACACACAAACGGACGGATGGACGGACATCGCTAAAACTACTCAGAAAGTGATTCTGAGCCGATCGGTATAATAAAAGATGGGTCTAGGTCAAATATTTTTGGTAGTTACAAACAGCAGCACAAAGTCATTATAACCAAACCACATAGTGGTATAGGGTATAAAAATGGAAAATGAAAATGAAAATTGAAAAATGGAAAGTAAAAAATTTAAAATTAAAAATTTTAAAATAAAAATGAAAAATGGAATTTGGAAAATTAAAAATGGAAATTGAAAAATGAAAATTGAAAAATGATAAATGGAAAATTAAAAATTTTAAATTAAAAATTGAAAAAAAATTAAAAATTAAAAGTGGAATTTGGAAAATTAAATATGAAAAATGGAAAATGAAAAATTAAAAGTGAAAATTGAAAATTGAAAATGAAAAATGGAAAATGAAAAATTAAAAATTAAAAATGAAAACTGAAAAATGAAAACTGAAAAATTAAAATTGAAAATGAAAAATGGAAAATGAAAAATGAAAATTGAAAAATGGAAAATTAAAAATGAAAAACAAAAAACTAAAAATGAATAATAAAAAATGAAAAATATAAATTCAAAATTTAAAAATTAAAGATTAAAAATTAAAAATTTAAAATTAAAAATTCAAAATAACTAGCTAAGTCAGATAAAAATATTTTAAAATATGCTTTTTTTAATATTAATATCTGGAAATTTTTAGCCAAGATTCAGTTGATTTTTTTTTAATTATCATGAATTATCTCAAAACTTTCTTATAGGGATCAAACTTTGGGTGTTATAACGCTGGCTGCGTTATATAATGAATTTCATGAATTTCATTCATTAAAAATTAAAAATTTAAAAATTAAAAATTAAAAATAAAAAATTAAAAATTTAAAATTTAAAATTTAAAATTTAAAATTAAAAATTAAAAAATTAAAAATTAAAAATTAAAAATAAAAATTAAAAATTAAAAACTAAAAATTAAAAATTAAAAATTAAAAATTAAAAATTAAAAATTAAAAATTAAAAATTAAAAATTAAAAATTAAAAATTAAAAATTAAAAATTAAAAATTAAAAATTAAAAATTAAAAATTAAAAATAAAAATTAAAAATTAAAAACTAAAAATTAAAAATTAAAAATTAAAAATTAAAAATTAAAAATTAAAAATTAAAAATTAAAAATTAAAAATTAAAAATTAAAAATTAAAAATTAAAAATTAAAAATAAAAATTAAAAATTAAAAACTAAAAATTAAAAATTAAAAATTAAAAATTAAAAATTAAAAATTAAAAATTAAAAATTAAAAATTAAAAATTAAAAATTAAAAATTAAAAATTAAAAATTAAAAATTAAAAATTAAAAATTAAAAATTAAAAATTAAAAATTAAAAATTAAAAATTAAAAATTAAAAATTAAAAATTAAAAATTAAAAATTAAAAATTAAAAATTAAAAATTAAAAATTAAAAATTAAAAATTAAAAATTAAAAATTAAAAATTAATAAAAATTAAAAATTAAAAATTAAAAATTAAAAATTAAAAATATAAAAATTAAAAATTAAAAATTAAAAATTAAGAATTAAAAATTAAAAATTAAAAATTAAAAATTAAAAATTAAAAATTAAAAACTAAAAATTTAAAATTAAAAATTAAAAACTAAAAATTAAAAATTAAAAATTAAAAATAAAAATTAAAAATTAAAAATTAAAAATTAAAAATTAAAAATTAAAAATTAAAAATTAAAAATTAAAAATTAAAAATTAAAAATTAAAAATTAAAAATTAAAAATTAAAAATTAAAAATTAAAAATTAAAAATTAAAAATTAAAAATTAAAAATTAAAAATTAAAAATTAAAAATTAAAAATTAAAAATTAAAAATTAAAAATTAAAAATTAAAAATTAAAAATTAAAAATTAAAAATTAAAACTGAAAAATTAAAATTGAAAAATTAAAATTGAAAATGAAAAATGGAAAATGAAAAATTAAAAATTAAAAATGAAAACTGAAAACTGAAAAATTAAAATTGGAAATGAAAAATGGAAAATGAAAAATGAAAATTGAAAAATGGAAAATTAAAAATGAAAAGTGAAAAATTAAAAATTAAGAATGAAAAATGAAAAATGAAAAATGGGAAATGGAAAATGAAAAACAAAAAATGAATAATAAAAAATTAAAAATATAAATTCAAAATTTAAAAATTAAAGATTAAAAATTAAAAATTTAAAATTAACAAGTAAGAAAATTATAGTCGGTCTCGACCGACTATATGATACCCTATACCATGCGTTTAGAGACCCTATCTCTTAGGCCCAACTAACTGGATATAGAAAATAAGCATAAACCAAATTTGAGTGGGATTTTTATTAATTTTTTCGGCTGCAGATATGAAAAAGTTCATATCGGATGCTATATCTATATGGGGACTAGGCCCAAAAATGGACTGATCCTGATCATGTTTGGTAAAGTCTCTTGTATTTTGCAAAAATATATACAAACAAAATTTGAGAAGAATCAGTGCAATATTTTTGTTTTTTGATAGATATAAGTGAAGATCGGGAAGCAGCTCTATATGGGGCCTATGACTAAGAGTTGTCCCATAGGTATCATTTTTGGACTACTGATTAATGGATGTAATATATACATACAAACCGAATTTGACTAAGATTTGTATTATAATTTTGATCTTATGGCAATATATGTTGATTTCATAGGGCTCATTTGTATGGGGGCTAGGTCTGAACATTGGTGAGAATCGCAATTTCAACAGCGTTCATCCCATGGCCGATAAAAGATCAAATACCAAATTTCATCAAAATATATTCATATTTGCGACCTGCAGTTTGATTACAAGCTTTACATGGACACACAGACGGACGGACGGACATCGTTAAACCGGATCAGATAGTGATTCTAATTCGATCGGTATAATTAAAGATGGGTGTAGGTCAAATATTTTTGGTTGTTACAAACAGCAGCACAAAGTCATTATACCCAAACCACATAGTGGTGTAAAAATTCAAAATAACTAGCTAATTCAGATAAAAATATTTTAAAATATGCGTTTTTAATATTAATATCTGGAAATTTTTAGCCAAGATTCAGTTGATTTTTTTTTTTAATTATCATGAATTATCTCAAAACTTTCTTATAGGGATCAAACTTTGGGTGTTATAACGCTGGCTGGTTATATAATGAATTTCATTAGGGGTTTTCTACTCTAGTAAAAGAAAAATAATGCCATTTTTCAAATAGTAACGAATTCTTTCTATAGAAGCCACGATCATTGTTTTTTATAACAAGGAATTATAATAGAAACTGGCCAACAAGAAAAGCAATTAACTTTAAATTTAATTGGTATTGGATATCTAAATTTCAGTACCGACGACACTTTAAAAGTGGTAGCCGCACCCAATATTGGTTGTAATATTGAGTTTAAAATGCAGCAAAAAATGGTAGCAAAAAATTTAACATTCTTACTTGTTTTATTTTATTTTAATTAATAATGTTTGAGAAATAAAACTATTTTTACTTTTACATGGTGTAAAATTATTCGATTTATCCGATTAATCGGCACAAATTAATAGGATTATTTGTTAGACGAAAATGTTGTTGTTGTTGTTCGATCGAAGTTTATTATACCCCACACCACTATGCGATCAAGATATGAGTTTGTGCTGATTTTTGTAACTACAAAAAATATTTGATCCAGACCCACCTTTTGTTATATCGATCGATTTAGAATCACTTTTTTGGTCGATTTAGCGATATCCGTCCGTCTGACCGTCAGTCCGTCGGTGTGTCCACGTAAACCTTGTAATAGAACTACAGGTCACAAATATGAATATATCTTGCTGAAATTTGGTATTGAAATTGGTGAAAATCTGTGAATGTTCAGATCTATGAGATCGAATAAAATTGCCATAAGATCTAAATTATCATACAGATCTCGGTCAAATTGGGTTTGTGTGCGTTTTTACATCCATTAATCAGTAGTTCAAAAATAAACCCTAAAGGACAATTCTTACTTATAGCCCTCATATAAAACTACCATCGATCTTCTCTTAAACCTATTAAGAACAATAATATAGCACAGATTTTTCTCAAATTTGGTTTGTATATGTTTTTTTCAAAAAATAAGTGATTTTACCAAATATGGTCAGGATCGGTCTATTTTTCGACCTAGTCCCCATATAAATATATGAGCTTTTTCAAATCTGCAGGCAAAATATTAATAAAAACTCCACTCACATTTGGTTTGTGCTTATTTTCTATACCCAAAGAATTGGACCTAAGACCAATTCTCTAAACGACTATTTTTTATTTGATCGATAAATAAAATAATTCTGATCTGGTTAACAACCCTACAGAACACACTTAACTTTTACAATATCAATATTTCAATGTTGTTTTTATATAAGTTTATAGTATTTTACGATCCTATCTCTCTTTATTTATGAAGGAAGATAATTAATGAAATCGTATGTATTAAAAGTATTGCTCTTTAAAAATAAAATATCGAACTTGTGTTCATAATGTAAGATATTACTCAACTTTGTTTTATCTTACTTTAAAACAATTGGCCCGAGCTTTTAAATTAATTTTCCGATCAGGTGTCGATAATTGGTTAAAAATTTGATACATTTTTGTCCATCTTTGAACCCCGTCAAAAGGGTTAGAAGGTTAAATATGAAATTTTGAAATTCACAAATCTTAATGTCACAAATTGATGCATTTTAATAATAGTTGTGTTCGAGTTCCATTTATATTTATAACTCAATCTTGATTGTTTCCAAATAAATTGATATTTTTACATTTAATATAAAACGCTTATGTTTAATGTTACGCTACAATAAAATAATGTCTTCTTTAATATTAAAAAAAAAAACTATGTCAAAACGATGTGTACCAACTATACAGGCACACTTTATATGCATGTAAGTTTGCTTTTATTCGGTGACCTATTTTTTATTAAATAATTATCATTTGACATGCTAAAATTTTGGAAAACCACAAAAGACCATTTCACACATACAAATATGCCGTACGCATACAAACAGAGAATAATAATCACAATAACTAGCTTACATTTTAATTTACTGTTACAACTTTGGCATTTGAATCCTCTGGATCAAGGTCCGGTACGCCTCTTATTGGTTAGTATTGCTTGCACGGGAGTGCAAAAATGCACTTTGTTTCCGGATCCATGAAGTGCGGTTAATCAAGAGTTTTTTAGCGGTTCTAAGTTTAAAAATAACTGGTATAGGCAATACTTGGTTACGTATAATTTGTTTTGGTTACATATAAATTTTATTACATTTTTAACATGATACATCCTTAGTTTATTACTCTAAAACTTCTTTCGAAATATCACAGCATGCATTTCCAAAAGAGTATTTTTAGATAATTCTTATCAGTTGGGTACCAATACTAATCTGTTAATGTATACTCCGAACTTTACGAGACATGATGGAAAAACAATAAAATATTTATTAAAGTGGCAAGAGACACAGTTTATGAATTACAAAATATTAATCAATGGTACCCATACCAAATCTTTTTTTGGATTCAGGATCCCCATGAGATTGAGCACAAATGTTATAACATTTTTCAAAGGTGCGTGGTTATTTTTTATTCTTGAGTGGCTGGCATACTTTTCTTGTTACTGAAAATTATCCAAATATAGTAACTTTGCCAACTTTCGTTCCATTTTACTCAAAAATGAACTGACTTTAAGGATGTTTATTTTTAAAAAATTGAAAAAATCCTCATTGTAATTGAAAAAATTAAAAAAAAAAAACATTAAATGTAGATGTTGCTGAAAAATCTCTAAATGATGTTGTTAAAGATATAAAGAGGTATACATATTTGAAAATCTGCTTTCTTTTTCTTTTCAAACCCTTTTAAAATTCAAAATGGGTTAAAAATGGCTGAACTTCAAGTGTTGTAGTATGAGTGTATGAGAGTTCTTTAAAACGGTTTTGTGATGTACTCAGGCAGATCGGAAACTTCCACTTGAGCATTTAATAAAATTATGTAAAAAAAATTTTTTAGCACAAATGGATAATAATGGATACTTTCAAATTGGGGTCAAGGCGATATGGACAATTTTTTGAAATAAAAAAGGCAGCCATGTTTTCGAAATTAAAGGTTAAAAAGTTCGTTAATATGTTTAACAGCATATTAACTAAGTTTTCAATTATTTCACAGAAAGCAATACAAAATTTAAAAACGATATTCAAGTTTAAAACAAAAGTTATATATATACCTTTTCCATAATGCTCTTTATTTTGTCCTCATCATTTTGTCCCAAGAAAAAGCTTATTTTTAATGAATTGTATTCTGAAATAAATTAATTTATTAATATATAAGACTAGCTGTAACCCGATGCGCTTCGCTACACCCATCGTAATGAAATTAAAAACTGGGAAAACATTTTGTAGAAAATGTTGGAAATTTTTGATTTTGTCGATTTTTGTTTTTGCGACTTTAGATTTTGGCAATTTTTGATTTTTGTTTTTAGCGATTGTTGATTTTGGCGATTTTTGTTATTCGGTTTTGTCGATTCCGCCCATATTTTCCACGACTACTCTCATTGATAATTAATGTACTTGTCAAAAGTTTCAAGACTGTCATTTTCATTGTAATTCACATATTTTGTATAGGACGTGCCACGCCCGTTGCTCCGATCCCGGCCTTTTTTTTTTGGCAATTAATCACATTAATTCCATTAAAGTCCCAAGGCTTTGTCTATTATAGTACTCCAGTTATGATATTAAATATTTACTTTGTATGTGGGTGACACGCCCATTAGTCCGACCCCGCCCATTTTTTGTTCGACTATTCACATTAATAACTTATTAACTGACACAAAGTCCCAAGGATTTAGAAACTACAGTACTCCAGATATATGACATTAAATATTTAGTTTTTATGGGGGTGCCACGCTCATTAGTCTGATCTCGCTCATTTTTTGTCCGACTACTAACATTAATAACCAATGCACAGACAAAGTCCCAAGACTTTCACTATTACGGTACTCCATATATATGATATCAAATGTTTACTTTGTATGGCGGGTGCCAGGCCCACTGATAAAATCCCGCCCATTTCTTTTCCGAGTACTAACATTGATAATTTATGAACTCATACAAAGTTCCAAGGTCCCGCCCAATTTTTTCAGAGCTCTTCAAATAGTTTAATATGTACATAGTTTCAGAACTCTGTGTCGTAGTACTCCTGATATTATATGTTAAAAATCCACTATATATGGGAGGTGCCACGACCACTTGAAAAATCCCAAAACGATATAACCTATTTTACCTTCCGGATAGGCAGTTACCTACTGTAAAAATTTTAAGACGATCGGTCCAGTGGTGTAGTCTCCTATGAACACAAACAAACGTACAAACATACAAGACTCAATTTTTTTTATATATAAGATATTATTATTTCTAATTTCTACATATTCCGTACATACTTGTTTTTGATCTTTGTTAATTAATGTTAGTATTTTAATTTAACAAATTTAAGATGATATTTTTGTTTGTGTGCACACATATACATATATATATGTATACGTTTAAAACAAACAAAACCGGAAACGGAAACAACTTAAAACATAAATTCATTTATTCAGACTATGATGCAATATGGGTGCGTCTACTTAACGTATATTTTTCAAAAATGTAAATTGAACGAATAATCATAATCATTTGTTAACTGTACATCATACCACATCATAATACTTATTAAAAACAACCAAACTCGAACCCAAGTGAAAGCTGACTGCTGACAACTTAAGTGACCAAGTATGACATACATACATACATATGAATAAATCAATATTGATACAGTACATTCCTTTATTAAAAATATAATTATTATTTTATTACATATTCCACAAATAAAACATGTTACTTATTTACCTCTACCCTGCGTTGTAGCAAATACTTATTTCATTTAAATGAAGAGAGCTTTGTAATATTTAATATTTTCCATTCAATATTGAAGTATACATGTTTATATTAATTGCTCATTTAGCTGTGCTAAAGATAATATATTATTTTTGTACGTGACACTTTTCATTTATTTATTTGTTGCCGTAGTTTACTTCAATTAATATATAAATTCCATTTATTTTGTAATTGTTATTAATTTTTTATGTTGTTCTCATGTAGGTCTTCCTTGTGCTTTTGACACTTGCTTACTTACTAATTTCGTAGAACTGCCAGATCATTTTACTCTATATATGTAAGTATTTTAAATACCTAAAAACCTCAAAAATTATTTTGAAACTAAAAACTTATTTTCATATATACCAATTTTATGCTGAGTACACTCGAGGGAACATTAGTGGAAACATGGGAATGTTTTAATAATGTTCCATCGTGTGTGGCAGTTTCATTTGAAAATTCATGTTTCATTTTTGGTTCCTCAAATATTAAATTATTTTAATGCTTCCAAACTCAATAGATGTTTACTGTTTTTCATCGTCGCGAACCGCAGTCTGTAGACTATTTTTTTTTTATATGAAGTTTACTCGATAGAAAAAGAGAGGAAAGTAACGAGTAATTTTTACTCGTTATGACTGCAGACTAATTTGATTCTGAAACGCAGTCTGCAGACAAAATGTTGTGATCTCTTGTTTTTTTTTTATTTTTTCTTAAAGATTTAAAATAAATGTTAATTTTTTATGAGGTGCTTTGGCATCTCTGTGATGCCATCATATGTGCGAAATGGCGGAACAAGGTAAGTAAACAAGGTAAGTTGTTTAAATTGGTACCTGATTTTACCAGCATTTACAGACTTGAATAACCTAAAGAAGCTTATATCAGAGGTACGAAAGTTCTTAAATGTTTGAATTTGATTTGAATAAACTAAAGAAGCTTATATCAGAGATACGCAACATCTGTTAAACGCATTTTTGGTATCAATGTAGCATAATATTCTTCCGTTCGACGTTCGCGCAATATTTCACGTGCGGCAAACTTTTTTTTTCTTCAATCAAAAGCAATTTTGCCAATAGATAAAACTTTTCCACTTCAAATTTAAGCAAATTTAATATTTGTTCGCGGCTCATATTTTCACAACTCATTTTATTTCTTTTTAGTTTACTTTTAAAATTGATAACAACACTTTTCAATTTCGCAAACTACACATTTGACAGCTGAACAGCTGTTTAAAAAAATGTCTGCAGTAGCTCAACCTACAGACAATGAATCGAGCTGCGGGTTGCTCGTCATAATTCAACAAACGAGTCTTCAGTCTGCAGACCGCGGTTCGCGACGGTGAATCCACCTTTATTTCATTGAGAGCAGTCGTGCTGTAATGTAGTTTTGTATTTCGCAGTATAGAAAATAAAAGAGAGACGAAAATTGCGAAAATTTAAGACAATGAAAATTTTATAAGTGAGTACAAAAATTTAGCAATGAATATTAAATTTTATAACGGAATATAAAATTTATTTTCTTCCGTGTATATTTGTTTAGTAGTATATAGTATATTCAATAAACACATAGAACAGTAGTGGGGTTCTGTAAATTTTAACGATCCGAAAATAGCAAAATATATCGACAGCTATTAAGTGATTCACTAACTACACCTTAACACATAACCGCGAGTTACGAGTGCGAGTAAAAACTAAGCTTTTTGTTACGCGAGTTACGAGTACGAGTAAAAACTAAGCTTTTTGCATGCGAGAATTTGTGCTTTTACAAAATCATCAAGATGCATTGCCCTACTCTCAAACTTAATTCAATTGTCAACTGTATACAAAGCTGTTCATATAACAAACAATAAATATAATAAAATGAATAAAATCGTAATTATTAACGGGTTAAATAGAGTAATTACTATAGTAGGCATCGCGTTTAATGCCTCTTAGCTGATTCTTCTGTCATCTGATTTTTCTCGCACAGAAAATGGAATCAATTCTATTTCTCTTGCGAGTGTTTTTACAAACTAAGTTGGCAACGCCACACAAAAAACACATAGACGACAGCGGTTACACGAACACATGACTATAAATGCTGCTGCCTGCAATTATAGTCGTGTAGTCAGCTACTTAATTTTGTTGAAAACAACAGCAACAAATATTCAAATGCATTTTTAAATATATCTTTTATATATACAAATGCATTTTTATTTCAGTAGTGCCAATTATATTTTTTTTACTTTATTAAAATAGAAAGACATGCATGATTTTGTATAAACTTGACTTAAATATACAATTACTTATTTATAATGCATTATTATAACGAAAAATAAATAAATAGATTTACTTAATCCCTTTTGATATTAATGGAATTATAGTATTTCATTTTGCGATTAATTTTTTTAATATATATAAATAAAATATTTCATAGCACTAATATCTTTTACATATTTTGTTATATTGCCAACACTATTTTTGTTTTGTAGCCAACAAAAATAAAAATTATCATAAGCGACAAAAGTTGTCATGTAGCCGTGTAGCTGTGTTGGTGTCAAAATAATCGTTTTCATATAAACGTGTGTATGTTATTTTTGACAGGGTGCAGTCGTGTAGCCGCTGTCGTCTATGTGTTTCATGCATTACTACCGATCTCGCTTCCACATATAGACAAAATCATGCTGCCTCATTCTCGTTTTTTCTCGCACACGCAACTCGCAGTTATGTGTTTAGGGCTTTAACGATAGTCGACAAATCTGTTTTTCTATTTATTTAAATTGTCTGTCAAAATAAGCGAAAAACACCTAGAATAGAAGAAAACAAATCACTTTGACAGAATGATTTTATGTTTTTGTTTAATTTCTTTATTTTTTATTAATATTTTTGTTTGTTTATTTGAATATAAAATAATGAATTGAATATGCTATTCAATTCAATTATATATTCTTCCTTTATTTACATATTTTAACAAATTTGATATTTACATATGAGATCTTATCTTTACATATAGATATTGCAACAAATAATATATAGGATCTAAAGATATTAAATAGTTTTTATTTTATTTTTTTAATGATTTTTAAAGGAAAATGGGAGGAAAAAACCTTTATATGATTTAATATATTCAAATACTATCTACAAATATTTACATATAAGTTACTTTTATGTGGGTTTTCTATTAAAAATGTTCACTTTATTTATTTTATATTTTTACTTAAATTAATGCTTATTTACTAAACTTAATTACTACTCTTCTTCAGTTTTATTTCTTAACTGCCAAACAAAAGAAAAATGCAATCTACTTAAAGCGAGCCCATTCCATGTCTTGTTCGTTGTTTACTTGCTGACAATGCAACGTGTGTGTGGAATTGTATTACTATGTGAAACAAACAAACAAACGTAAGCATAAAGCTTGAGAATGTTTTGTTCGAATTGGTAGACATGGCGTAAGCATTTAGTGTATTATTTAGGTATCACCTCATATGTCACACGTGCCATCGTTAACTCCTCCCTCACTCAAGTGAGAGCCGTCCTCGGTTCTCTTAAAGCTGTCAATAGTAACCTGGATGGCATGATCCTGGCGTTTCTTCATTTGAATCTGACGCACTTTAGAAACTAAGCAATAGGTTAGTAGAATACCAATTATAACAACCGTGGAGATCGTTGGGCCAATGATAAGTTTATCTTCGACCTCCCCAATGTATTGTAGGTTTTTTATTCCCAATTTCCGGAGGTATGGGAGGCTCAGTATTTCCTGGTGCCCAGTGATATTGTTGCCATACTAGCTGAGCTTGGTATTTTTTTCAGATTTTGTTTCAAATTTTTATAAATGGACCCATTCACCTGGATCTCGTCATCGAAGGTAATTAAGTATGTACCGGTGACTGTTTTTATAGAGTGATCAGTCATCTTTATTACGGCAGAGTCGTCGTTGATGATAATAATACCGTCATCAATTACAACCAAAGGATTAAGATGACCGGGCCGAGTATCGCATCGAGCTATGCCACCAGAGTGCAGTTGTTTAGCACATGTGGGATGTAATAGCTCCTTACAGAAAGTTGTCGTAAGTGTTGCGCTGCAATTTCCAATAGCGATTATTTTATTTTCACAGTCAGCTACGATGTTGTTTTTGTCAAGGTGCAATATTGTTCCGTTATGTTGGACAGGAAATAAGCTCACCTTCTTACATTCTATTCTAGGCTTAGGATACTTAATGATAAAATGCAAAAAATTATTATCTAATAAGACTTTAATAAATGACACCTCCATTATATCAGCCACAGTAGTGTTTGTAGAGCGCGCGTTTACAATTTTTGTTAAATCTTCGGAATCCAGAATTACAGGGTTAATTATTCCTATCTTTGCAAGGGTTATGAACAGCATTAAAGTTTCAAGTTCTGACACCATTATTCTATTTCTTGCCAGTAGCGTTTCATATAAATGTCCTGTATCAATTTGTTTGTCTTTGGAATTTTTAATAATAACATTAACGGCTTCCGTAATTTTGTTTATTTGATCCTGTGTTTTTGTGTTTACTAGTATTTGTCTATTTTCTGATTTAATGATCTCATGTAGCTTGAATTATACATTCTCAAAATCGTCAAAATCCGGTGTACCAGCAACTACCTTAAGGGCAGTGCCTAAAATATTAATGCTTCTAGCATGTCTGTGGTGGATGTCAAATTATGCTAAAATTGCTCTTATTCGGGTAACATCCGATTTCAAAACTTTCAACATATGAGACAAAGGAAAATGTTTTGTAAGTTGTTCGGTTTCGTCAGCCATTTCTGAGTACATTGTCAGGTTCGTAGTATGCCTAAGGTAATCAAAATCCTGCCATATGATTACTTCCCCGTCCATAATAGGAATATAGTCGGAATTAGAATAGTCCATTAATTTTGCGGTCACTGCCTGCAGTGGAAATATCATCATAAGTAAAATCCTATAAGCAAAAAAAAAATATAAACAGGACAAAATAAAAGTGGAGCGATTGCATGTGGTTGAGAAATTAGTTTTATCTTAAATTGTCCTTATGGACCACCCTCCCTTTAACAAGAACTGTAGTTCCTAAGTCGGCCTCTACTCTCCTCCGTATATAAAGGGGTTAACTTGTTTCCTAATATTTTATTATTCCTTACGAGCACACGCTCCCCAATGTCAAAAGTCCTATTCCGTCCCTATCAAGCTGAATTCGCTGAGCCTTCATGATTTTTTCCTTTATTGCTTCCCTTATTTCTGCCGATGTACTGTGAACCACTTCTATAGGTCTTTTGTTGGTCACTGAGTGAATAGTTTTATTATATTGTGCTGTAGCCAACATTATGAGCTCGATAGTATCCTCGATTTTCCTTTCGAGTTTGAGACATCTTGCAATCTCTGCCAAAGTGCTATGAAAACGTTCGACCTGACCATTCGAAGTGCTATGAAGCGGAGGAGCATTTGCAACCACCACGCCAAACTGGTTTTCCAGCATAGCCGTAATGGTCTCAGATTTAAGCGCTGGTTCATTGTCGCAATAAATATTCTTTGTGTCCGGAAAAATGTTCATTAGCTGAATAATTGGGATTTTTAAGTCTATGATCGTACGGGATGGGATTGGTTGAACCACAGCGAATTTCGAAAACTTATCGACACATGTGAGGAAGTATTTTCTGTCCGTAGAAAATATATCAAAGTGCAACATTTCTCCTGTATAAGATGGTACTGGGGTCTCACCCATCTCCTGCCTAATCGGATGCCTATCGTACTTGGCCCTGTTACAGATCCTACAGTTCGCTACAATCTCGCTTGCCAATTTTACCATTTTTGGGAAATAATAATCATCAAGAATTTGTTTTACGTTTTCTTGAGCCGCCCTATGAGCACGATTGTGTTCGGTATTAATTATCTCCGATTGTTCGTTTTTATCAAAAATATCCACCACCATTTTTCTACAATGCCAAAATCTGGTAGCTGGAAAGACCCTAACTAATTCATGTTGAATACAAGCTAAGGTTGGTAAATCGCAGTATATTGCATTCACCACTCCTGGGTTTACTGCTAATTTAACTTCTTTGATAAGCGTGTTCCTATCAGTAAATTCAATCACATGACGAGTTTTTTCACCAAAAAGTATGAAATTCCGTTTTCGCGCGAAGCGCGCTTCCTCCAAAACAATCTGATTTCGGTAGCAGTTAATTGGTTTATCCGTCGCTTCAATCGTGTAGGTAAGTGACATCTCACTGAGTATGTACCGTCGCAATATCAGAGCGAGCCTCTTCTTCCAAGGTATGAATGTGCTGCCGCGACAATGCGTCGCTGACGTAATTCTCTTTACCTGGTTTGTAGAAAATTTTTGCGTTGTGTTCGTCCACAAAAGCCTTCCAACGTTTTATCTTAGCGTTAGGGTTTCGATCTGAAACAGCAAACGTAAGCGGTTGGTGGTCTGTGTAAATATTTAAATTGTTTACGCCATAGAGATAGTTTCTAAGTTTTTGCAGAGCCCATACTATGGCCAGTAGCTCGCGTTCGTTCGTTGCGAAGTTCAGTTCCCTGCCTTTCAGAGTCCTTGAAATCATTGTAATAGGTCTACCATTTTGTGACAAAACGGCTCCTAGTCTCGACGCAGAAGCATCTGTTACTAAATCGAATGGCAAAGTGAAGTCCGCGTAAAACAACATGACCTCCTCTGAAGCCAATATTTCCTTTAGTTTGACAAAAGCTTGAACTTGTCTCTCGTCCAAGTTCACCTTTATCTTTTTTGATTGATGGGCACTGACCTTGCCATTCTCACCCTTTAGAATATCAGTCAGAGGTTTTGCTATCGAAGCAAAATCCTCAATGAAACATCGATAATAGCTCGCTAATCCCAAAAAGGATCTGATGTTAAATAATGTAGTGGGCTGTTCGTAGTTGCGGATCGCATCTACCTTATCGGGGCTTGTCTTTATACCATTTCGAGATACAACGAAGCCGAGGTATTCTACACTTTCCTTAAAAAAGTGTGATTTTTCACGAGAGACTCTCATGTTTGCTTCATACAGCCTACTCAGTACCCATGCAATGTGGTTAACATGGGCCTCCTCATTTTCCGAAAAGATTATTACGTCATCTATATAAACATAGCATGACTTTCCAATCTGTTCCCTTAGTACGTCATCAATGGCCCTTTGAAAAATGCTGGGGGCATTCTTCAAACCGAAAGGGAGCCTGTAGAATTCATATTTCCCATTTCCTACTGAGAAAGCCGTTTTCTCCCTATCTTTCTCCGCTACCGATATTTGGTGGAAACCCGATTTTAGATCGAGCGTCGTAAAATATCTCGCTTTACCCAAGTTTGCTAAAATCAGTGTCACGTCCGGGATAGGATACCTGTCGTCGACAGTCTTCTCGTTCAATTTTCTGAAGTCAATAACGAGACGTTTCAAAATATTTCCGAGTTCGTCTTTTCCCTTCCTGTCGACAACCCAAATGGGGTTGTTATATGGGGACCTGGAGGGCCTGATTATTCCGTTCTTTAATAAATTACGTATCTCGTTATTTACGAATTCGGCCGCAATATGAAAAATGTACTATTTGTGCTGAATAGGTTAAGTGTGCACTTCTTATCAATGGAGTTAAAACCGTGGATCGATTTTACTAAAAAGGGGTTATTAACTGGTACTATGTTTCTCAGTTCGCTCAGGTGTTTTATGTAATTCTTAGAAGCTCCCGTATCTATTAATAATCTAATATTTCTCTAATAAAATGTTCTAGAATTTTGTCCTTTCTTTAACAATGTTATGATCTTAAAATGTTTTGTAAAATGAAATGTTTTTAGGATTTCTTATACTAAATGTTTTTAGAAATGTTTCTAGAATTTTAGAATGTTTTCCTCTTCAAAAAAAATTTTTTACCATAAAAATGTTTTAGGAATTGTTTTTATAACAAGTGCCTTTCTACTATGTAGAATTGTTCCACAATCAATGTTCTTCTACTATGTCGAATGGTCCCATTAATTGATTATTTTTGGTTTACAAAAGATTTTTTGTTTCAAAATTTTACAAGTTAATTTTCTTGTAGAACGTAATTAATGTTTTTCTACTATGTAGAATTGATTAAAAATTTTTTCATTTTGGAATATTTTTATTTCAAAATTTTACAAGTTAATTTTCTTGTAGAACGTAATTAATGTTTTTCTACTATGTAGAATTGAATATTTTCGGTTTTAGAATATTTTCAATTTTACAACCCAATTTCCAATCTTCTGCGACGTAAGTCATACAGGAAATGTCTGCGTTCCCTTGTCAGTCGTAGTGTTCTTCTGACTATGGTCCTGTGTCCATCGTATTCTATTCCTGAGTCACCCGATGAAGTCATCCAAGCCAATTCCTCTGTGCTGGATCCGTCAGTCTCGAAGTCGGTAGTGTAGCTGTCACTCATTATGGTTAGTTAATGGGACGCAAATAATTTCAAACAAAATGATCAAGAAAATGTATCTATCGCGGTTCGATAAGTCACGCACAAAAGTTTACTCGATAATTAAAAAAAAAATTTTAATCTGATCGCGGTTCGATTCGAGCACAAAAAATTTAACAAACGTTTACTCGACAATTAATTTAATTTAAAAAAAAATTTAATTTTAATTTTATCTTATCACGGTTCGATAAGTCACGCACAAAAATAAAATAAATTACTAAAGATTTAACAACCCGTGCAAAGATTCACAATTTTTTCTAGTTTTTTGTTTTACAAAAATAAAAAATTTATCGCTAAATTTCTACACTCTACTTACAGATATTCATATACCATCTTAATTTTTACAGTTGTGTTGTTGCAATTTGATGTTTCCAGTTGTTGGTATAATTTGTTGACGTTTCTGCTGTGCTGCGAACTTCGGTAGTTGTTGCAATTTTGTTGATGTTTCTAGCTGTTGATTTGTTGATATAATTTGTTGATGTTTCTGCTGTGCTGCGAACTTCGGTAGTTTTTGGATTGTGGCAATTTTGTTGATGTTTCCAGCTGTTGGTTTGTTCTTCACGCAGCCTAGGCTATTTCGAAGCTCTGGTGACTATAGCTATGATCCAATTTCCCAATTGATTTTGTTGAATAAGTTTTTGATATTTACTTGTTGATTTTTATTTTTTATTTTCAAAAAAATTTGTTTAAAAAATTTATATTTTATACAGTTGTTGAATTTTTTAATTTCACTTGTTGAATTTAAAAAAAAAATTCCGCTTGTTGAACTTTTGAATTTTTAATAGTTAAAAAAAAAATTTGTTTAAAAAATTTATATTTTTATTCACTTGTTGAATTTTATTGTTGTTTGCTCCGAATATTTTCTTGTTAAAAAAAATTTCTTCGCAAGCCCCACGTTGGTCGCCAGTTACTTTTATGTGGGTTTTCTATTAAAAAGGTTCACTTTATTTATTTTATATTTTTACTTAAATTAATGCTTATTTACTAAACTTAATTACTACTCTTCTTGAGTTTTATTTCTTAACTGCCAAACAAAAGAAAAATGCAATCTCTTGTTCGTTGTTTACTTGCTGACAATGCAACGTGTGTGTGGAATTGTATTACTATGTGAAACAAACAAACAAACGTAAGCATAAAGCTTGAGAATGTTTTGTTCGAATTGGTAGACATGGCGTAAGCATTTAGTGTATTATTTAGGTATCACCTCATATGTCACACGTGCCATCGTTAACTTATATGCTTATAGGAGGTTTATTAGGTTGATTTCTTTTTTAATTTTACGTCATTCTCTACATTCTCTTATCAGTGGGTAAGAGGAATTTTCAATTTTGGCAAAGTAATTGTTATTAATCTTTGTTATGAAATCGATAATTTTTTCACAACCTGTTTCTTCATGAAGAAGATTTGTAGGATACCTCCAGGGCTTTTTATTTATCATTTTAAGACACTTGTTTTGTATAATTTGTAAGCGTTTTAGGTGACAGTTGGCTGCGTCACTCCAAATAGGACACGCGTATGTTAATATTGGCCTTATAACACTTTTGGAGAGTAGATTTTTGTTTTTGTGGTTTAGAAATGACCTTCTATTTAGTAGTGGCCATAATGCTTTAAATGATTTTATAGCTTTTTGACACGTAGCCATAATATGTCTTTTAAATGTAAGCCTTTTGTCCAATAAAACTCCGAGATATTTGACATCGTTAAGTACATTTATGGTATTATTTCCAATATGAAGATGACGTCGTGGCAGTCTTTTGGGAGATTTGTTAAATGGAAAAATTATTGCTTGGGTCTTGTTTGGATTAATTTTGATTTTCTCCCTTTTCCAGGAGAGCACTTGTTAGTTTGTTTGAAGAAATAACGCATTATCATCTGCGTAATAAGCAATTTTCATATATTTTGGGACTTTAAAATCGGATGTATATATCGAGTAAAGCAATGGCGACAAGACTGATCCTTGAGGTAACCCTGTGGTAATGGTTTTTGGAGATGATGTTTCATTATTAATCGCAACTTTAAAGCTTCTACCGTGAATGAAATCTGAAATAATTTGCATAAATATTTTGGTATATTTGCATCAAGAAGTTTAAATACTAGGCCATTACGCCAAACGGTGTCAAACGCTTTTTCAATATCTAACAATATTGGACCCGTTGAACGTTTATTGATTTTATTTGTGATTATTTGATTTTTAATTCTGTTTATTTGGTGCGGAATGCTATGCCCTTTTTTAAATCCAAATTGTTCTTTAACAACAATAGAATTGGTCGTTACAAATTCACTAAGACGAGAATGTAGAATTTTTTCAAATATTTTACCAAACTTACTTAATAGACTGATAGGTCTGTAGCTGTTTGGGTTATTTTTTGGCTTGCTAGGTTTGTTAATAGCTATAACCTTAGCATTTTTGAAATGGTTTGGGAAATAGTTGAGTTTGATGCAGCTGTTAAATATTATAACCAGTAATTTTAGAGCTTTGAGTGGTAGTTTCTTTAAGAGCAGGTTGGGAACATTGTCAAAACCAGGGGATTTTGAGGGTTTTATTGATGAGACAATATTCATTACTTCTTCAAGAGATGTATAAATTTCAGATTCAGAACTGGGATTTTCCTTCTTAAAATTATTTACTGTTGTATTTATTAGTGTATCTGCCGAGTGGTTGCAGTTCGAAGTGAGGTTATTTGCTTGGACAAATGTATTTGCCAGGACTTCAGCCTTGTCCTTATCAGATGTTATTTTTGTATTTCCAACTTTGAAGTGAGCGATTTGATATTTCCTTTTCCTCGCAAGTTCCTGCTTATTTTCCAAAATGATTTATCACCTAATATAATAATTGAGACCATTTCTTATTGCGCTCCGAATTAATACTTTTATCAATCATGTTACTTAGAAACTTAGTACATTGATTATAAAAAGTTTGCTCGGCTATATTTGAAGATCGTTGGCTTTTTCTTTTAAAGCTTCTTAGTTTTATATATTTCACAGTACTTTCTGGTAATGTGTAATTATTTTGTTGAGTTATTTTAGGTGTAGACACATCCCTTGCTTCGAAAACTACATTTATAAATTTTTGGATTTCCTGATCAATTACTGCCTTGGTATTGTATATATCGGAATATAACGTGATTTTATTGTCTAAAAAATTCATATAAATGTTCCAGTTGGTTGCACTATAATCATAATAATTGAGGTCAACCTGCAAGGCCATTGACCTTTTAAGTGTACATATAATGGGGCGATGGTCTGATGGTATTTC
Organism: Cordilura impudica; assembly: GCA_963682025.1. NCBI lineage: Eukaryota > Metazoa > Arthropoda > Insecta > Diptera > Scathophagidae > Cordilura > Cordilura impudica. The sequence goes on from OY821519.1 coordinate 179,717,805, forward strand.
GTAATCCATTGTTTTTACGTCTATATTTAAAGCGGAGTTGCTTAAAATAATATCGACTGTGGATGCTTCGCGATCGTGTTGATGGGGGAATAGGGTTGGACTATTAGGATAGTGAATAAAAAAATTGCTTGATTGCTGTAAGGTTGTTGAGTGCGATTCGTGCAGTATTATTTGAACGACAATACCATGAACAATGTTTGGCATTTAGGTCACCAAAAACTATATATTCTTTGGTGGAAGGTGTTAGGTTCAATATATCAGCACAGAAGTTATGGGTATATATTGGTGAATATAACGAAGATACAACAATAGGTCTATTATTTATAATAACTTCAATTGAGATGTTTTCGATTGATGAGGTGTTTGATATAAAGAGGTTTTTATGAGCGACAGATTTATGAATTAACAGAGCTACTCCTCCTCCTCTTGCATCTGTTCTGTCACTTCTATATAAATAATAATTTTTAAATGCCATTAGCATTCAAGTGAAGCATTTTGAATTCGTTTAAATTATTAGTATAATCCATGGGCGTATTTTACCCCTGACATTACAACTTTGATTTGTTGTACTTTTGAAGTGCACCTATTCAAATCATCCATAGCTGTAGTGAAAATATCAAAAAGCTCATCAAGCTAAATAAATCGTTGTTTGTTTTCAGCTGGTTAGCATATGTAGCTTTGCTGTTATTATTGATGTTATTGTTACAATTTGTGTTGTTGTTACTTAAATTTGGGAAATCAACCTTTGATTGAAATGAAATATTTTGTTGTTGCCTGCTGTTGTTATGACTTTTTGGAAGTTACTCTTGTTCTAGTTTCCAAATAGAGAGAACGTAACGGACAGTTGATGTCGTTTGCAGAGTGATCAGTTCTCTCTTTTCCATGTTTTTTGCAATTAAAGCATGTAAAAACAGCTGGTCTTTTTTAATTTGTGTTAAACGGACACACACTTGTGTGATGTTGTTCTGCACATATCATACACGCAGCACTTCGATGGCAATGTTCACCGCCATGGCCATACATTAAGCAGTTCCAGCATTGAGTTGGTTTATTTCTGGATCTAGATTTGTATTTTTTTCAAGAAATTATGATATTGGAAATTGTCTTTACATTTTTTAAACAGCATTGTTGTTCGATCTGAATTTGGTGACTATTTCAGCCATCGAAGAAGGGGATAGGTTGCAGTTTTTTAACTCTTCGGTGATGTCCTCAGAGTTTATGCGGGGTAAACCGTGTAGAAAGGTTGTGTATAACCTATTATCTTTGGAGCCATATGAATGAAACTCCATTTTACTCTCTTTAAGAATTTGCTTGTAGCATTCGTACAATTCTTTAGTTGGAGCAAAAATTTTGGTACCAATTGAAGTACGTTTGAAAATACAATCGTTACCAAGTAGTTTTCGTATTTCTGCAAATGAGGCGTTCGCTTCTACAACTATAGGTGGAGGTTTGTGTTGTTTAATATCATTAATATTTGATGCAGGAGTCACGTCCATATCATTGAGGCCAGCAAGCAGGCTAAATCTGTTGCTGGAATGTTCGTGATGTTCGGGTTAACAAAACCCGGAGGAAGTTTTGTCATCTTGTTCGCAAGCTTTCTTTTAAATGAAGATCTGGCCCCTCGGGCCATCGCTAAATTTTTATTCCTATTTTCAGCTGAATTGACTACCACGTGAGTTCAAATGAGATCAAGAATAGGCAATTGCAAAAGCAAAAATATACACTTGTTAATTTTAAATAGTTGTACTCTAAGCGCTTTAATTATTTACTCGACCGTTCGTAAAGAGAATTAGATTCGAACTCGTTGAATATGCTATTTAATTTTGTTATTTATATAAAAAGTTTTTATAATAAAAGCAAAATATTTTCATTATTTTATGATTTTTATTTATGTATGACGACATTTCAACCTAAAAATTTAATTTTTAACGTTTGAATAAACAACACAAAATTTGTTGTCGTTTAGATAATAACAATAGCGAATATCGTTTAAAAATTTTACTGAATACCAAAATCGATAATTTTGTTGTTTTCTTTTTTTTAACGATTCGATTATCGTTAAAAAAAAGTTACTGAATCGCGCCACTGATATTTTGTTTTGGTTGCAGAAAACAAGTTTTTTTTTAGCATGTTTCCACTAATGTTCCCTCGTGTGTACTCAGCATAAAGTCAACAAAATCACTACATGTTCAACTTAAATATATTAAATATATTATTTATCTAAAAATTGACATCCATCCACAATATATTGTGTTCAGTATACTGAATACGGCGAAAAACATTAGTCTGGCAGCACCAGTCGTAAAATCTTGCTATATTATTCATTATGAAAAATGTCAAGACTAATTTCGATGGCATTGATTTCACGTCATTCGAAGAATTTTGCACATCTTTAAGTTGTTTAAGGGAAATGCAACACACTAGCCATTTTTCTTCGTTTAAGTTGTGAGCGTGCATTTAATTTTTTTTAGTTGTTCAATGGATATATGGTTTTAAGAATGTCTAGCAATAATTCTGCAACGAGGAATTTTATTCCAATGGCAAATAAGTACGATCGAGTTGTTTTGTTAGTAGATATGGATTGTTTTTATTGTCAAGTGGAAGGTGGTTCAAACGCGAGTTTTTATGATAGATAACAGAATCATCAGAAATATATTGTTTACATTTCAGAGAAATTAGACCCTTCATTGAAGCATCAACCGTTGGCGGTAGTACAGTACAATGCTTGGCGTGGTGGGGGGTAATATTTATAATGACAAATCTGTGTACATATGACAGTTTTATTATTGTTCTCTTTAGTATAATTGCAGTAAATTATGCCGCCCGTGCCAAAGGAGTTACACGTCATATGCGTGGAGATGAAGCTAAGGAACAATGCCCAGATATTAAGTTGGTGAAAGTACCAAATATCCGTGAAAAAGCCGATTTAACAAAATATCGAGAGGCTGGCAAAGATGTGGCGAATGTTTTACAACGTTTTACACCACTTTTGGAGAGAGCATCTGTCGATGAGGCCTATCTAGATATAACGGACGCTGTTAATAAACGACTTCAGGAAATGAATGATGTTAGTCTTAAAACGAAACCATATCAAGTTCTTGATTTTATTTTAATTTTTTTTCCAAAGGGTTCATTTATTTTACAACCTCAAGAATTAGCTAATACATATGCTTGTGGTTTTCCTACAATCGGTGAATTTGTAACTACTGTCACGTCAAGTTTTACCAATCCTCCAACAGCTGATAACGACCTCTATCGTAATTTTAACGTAATCGATGATCCAGCTGTACGTCAAAGTAATATACGTCTATTGATTGCTGCTTCAATTGCAAGCGAAATTCGTGCTGCGGTGAAAGCAGATACCACGTACGAATGTTCGGCGGGAATTGCTCATAATAAGATTTTGGCTAAATTAGCTTGTGGAATGAATAAACCAAATAAGCAAACTTTACTTCCGCTTGCACAAATTCCCTTACTGTTTGAAACTCTGCCGATTAGCAAAATTAAAGGGCTCGGAGCTAAGTTTGGCGAAGAAATATGTGAACGTATGGGTGTTCGTTACTTGGGTCAATTGCTAAAATTCACTGAAGCTGAATTACAACGAAAATTCGATGAGAAAAACGGGTAAGCAAATATCAAAAATCAAGATTTTATACATCGTTAGTTGCAATGCAAAACGAAGTAAACAGTTCTATTTTTTTTTAAGAGAAGCAAAAATGTTGTGTTGTTATGCTTGCGCTTCTAGTTAAGTCCTAATGATTGTTTTTAATAGAATGGTTATTATTGATTGCGTAAGTCTTAAAAATATTGGGGATGGCATAGCGTATGATTGAAACTCAACTAAGATTTGAGCTAACTCCGTAGATAAACAAAAACCTGCAAAACTTAATATTGTTTAAACGTAAACTTTTAATAAAACGTAGAAAATCAAAATCTTTTATATATGAAAATTTGTTAAAAAAAATTGGTAAAATTATAAAAATTGCTTGCTTAACATCAAGGAAAAATTACTTTTTCGATAATTTGAATAAAATTGATGGGGATCCAAAAAAAATGTTGGAATTTTTTTAATCAAGTTACTTGGAAGAGTGCAGAAAACGAGCATTAATCTGTTAACATCTACAGGTGTATCAGTTTATGATGAACAAGCGATAGCTGACAGCCTGAACCAGTACTTTATACAGTCAGTTAGCGATTTGAGGCAACAAATTAAAACGTTTCCTGGTGATAATTGCAATATGTTTAGAACATTACCTCGACATTCTAGCCGTTTTTCTATTTTACCTGTTTCAATTGCAGATATGGATACATACTATCATAGATAATTTGAATGTTAAAAATTCAACTGTTTATGATAATGTTACACCAAAGTCTGTAGTTATTTGTAAGCAGATAATTTCACCTATTTTAACGAATATTTTTAATAAAATTATAATTTCGTCCAATTTTCCGGATTGTTTAAAAATAAGTAAAATTATTCCGATTCCCAAAATTTCTAATGCTTCTAGTGTGAACAATTTTCGTCCAGTTGCTGTTCTGTCAACTATTGATAAAATTTTTACCAAAGTCTCTTAAAGTATTTCGATGATAATAAATACATTTACAAATTTCAGTTTGGATTTAAAAAAGGTTGTGGTACCGATGAAGCGGTTGCAAATGTCGTTAACTATATATGTAATGGACTGGACCAGGGTTTGAAAGGAGTAGCAGGACTCTTCCTGGATTTCATAAAAGCTTTTGATTTAGTAGATCATGAAAAATTGATACAGAAACTAAAATATTATGGTGTAACTGAAAGAGATCTGAACATGTTTGAAAGTTATTTAAAGAGACGGAAGCAGTATGTGTAAGTTAACAATGCGAAAAGTAATATGCTAAACGTTGAGTATGGTGTGCCTCAAGGTAGCTGCCTGGGACCTTTACTATTTTCAATTTATTTAAATGACATAAGTAATTTAAACCTCAGTGGCCAATTGTATATGTTTGCAGATGGTGTGTCTCTTCTACCCGTATAAATACGATTTGGTTTTAAAAACTTATATGGAACGAGATGTTTCCTTGATCATTGAATTTGCTCGATTCAACAAACTAGTAATTAATGCGGAAAAAACAAAGCTAATTCTGTTTAGCCCGCAATCACAGGCAATAAACATTCCTTTTTACATTTTTGTTGATGGCAAACCAATTTATGAAACACAAACTGTTAAGTATTTAGGACTAACATTGCAAAGTAATCTCGCTTGGGACTCCCATATATGTGAAATCAAAACAAAAATTCCCCAGCCATTGGAATATTGTAAAAAATGAAATACAAACTTAATGAAAAGACAAAGCTTCTTTTATACCAAGCTCTAATACAAAGCCATTTGAATTATACGGCGATAGTATATGGATATAAAAATGCAACTGTTTTAAAAACACTACAATGTATGCAAAATAAGGCTTTAAAAATAGTATATAATTTACCTGTAACCTTCTCAACAGTATCCCTTTACAGGGATGTTTGCAAGTCAATTTTACCGATCCATGGTTTATACGAATATCAACTGTTAATGTATGTATTTAAATCGTTACAAAATATTGGTTATCATACTATCAACTTTGTTCGGAATCAATCAACTTTTATTTTAACACAAGAAATCAACAAAATCTGAGAACAACAAGATGCAGACTCGAAACAACTAAGCAACGTATTGAATATATGGGTGGTTATGAGTATAATAAAATTCCAATGAGTCCAAGAACCACGAATAGAATTTCACTTTTTAAAACAAATCTTAGAAAATACTTATTTGAAAACATAGAAACGCTTCTTTTGTAAGTTAAAGTTATTTTATTTTTTTGTATTGATTCTGTGAATATATTAATAATATGAATTATAAATTGTACATTTGACTATATTGCCAACTCGTCTCAATAATGCCGTTAAGGAGCTGAGACCAACTTAATTTTGAAATGTATTGTACTTGAAATATAAATAAATTAAAATAAAAAAAAAAAAAAAAAAATTCATCATAATCCATTAAAATACCGATTTTTAGTTTTTTGTTACTTACGACGCACACTGGGTTAGAATTGTCTGTTTTCTTGGATTAATTAAAAAAACAAAATTTAAGTATCGTCAAAACTGTTGACACAAGGTTGAAGTGTATAAAATTCTACATAACTTGTCGTTAAAAATAATGTCAAACGTGCTCTGGTGTTTTTGTAGTGAAACTTAAAAAAAGTCAGACATTATTGAAATTTTTTGTGCAAAAAAGGCTGAAAAAGTAAAAATTTCGCCTTGTAAAAATATATTTATTTGAAAAAGCATTTCAAAAGTAAACAACTTTGCTATGGAACCATCAAGCTCAGGTTATTTTGCAAATATTTCGTTAACATTTGTGTAACAAATTATGTGTGAAAGTGTTTTGGTTTTTGTTATTTAAATTGGAAGTGCAAGAAAGAACTAGAATTTTTATATTTTAAGTGGACATATTGTTTTTATTCGTGTACATTCGTGTCGTAATCTGTAGTTGTATTTTAAAGTTGGTACATCTCACTATTATATTGCAAAATTTTCGCTGCCTTTTAGAAGAAGCTATGCATCTTTTTATGAAAGCCCTACACCAGTGAAATTACCAAGAAATCATATTGATCTCGCGACTGCTGGTGTCTGTGTTTTTATGTTTTTTATGTAAGTGGCAGGCTAGAATTGATTATGAAAAAAAAAAACGAACCCATAGAAACCGAATTTTTATTCTACTCCCTTTATTTGTAAATTAATTTACCATCATGTAATTAAATAATTGATTGACTGAAAATATCACTGGAAAAGGGTTAAAAATCGATCCAAAGTTTTGTCGACAAGCAGACACTACGAGTTAATGTAAAGAGAGTAAAAAGAATAGCAACTGAAACAAAAAAAAAAAGAAATTCGGTGTAAATTTAAATAAACTATGGAATTAATAGTTGACCAAAGAATTATGGAAATACGGCAAGACTTTTTTTTTCCAAAACGCTGAAAAATCGGCCGAAATAACCAAAAATAGATTTTATTTTAATAAAAATAAGTAAGGAAATTATAGTCGGTCTAGAATTTTGTCCTAGGTTTTTATTTTTAAATAAATTACACGACAATTTGTGTTTTTTTTATCATTAAATTTAATGATTATTTATTTTAAAACTTATTTTTTTATTTAATATTTTTTATGCACATTTTATAAATTTAATATTTATAAATTAATATTTAGTAGAAAATAAAAGATTATTGATTTTACCCCAGTTCGATTCTAATTCTCTTTACGAACGGTTGTGTAAATAATTAAAGCAGTGGTGGCCATCGAGAGAATTGAGTTATTAATAGTGTTTATGAGCATGTGTTAGTTGTACTACACTAATCGAAATCCATGGACGTAACACAATGCCTATATTAAATAGGTTTGTGTAGATTTTGTATGAATGTGTTTATGAATGACTAAAAGGGAAAATAGTTGAGTTCACGACGAATATGGTAAAATTTTAAATATATTTTGTTGTTTTAAAATTTTAAATCTTACATTCTGAAAATGTAAAAAAAATGTGAAGAACATTTAGTCTCTTTAATCCATAAGTTTGAAGTTTATTAAATCAAATAAGTAATAATAAGTAATTCATTTCTTAAAAAAAAAAAAAAAAAAATTAGCAAAACTTAAAAAGATAAGAAATGTCAAAGTTTAATATGTGGTATGTTACCAAAAACTAAAAAAACTTACCAGGCTGCAGTAACTGGATATTTAAAAAAAAAAAAAAAATGCTTAAAGACAGCTATAATGTTGTCAAATGGATTCGACGTATGTAATTTATAGAAAATGTTTATTTTTATAGCAGATTCAACTGCTTTGCGTAATTTAGTTTATCAAGTCTTCGAAATTTTCTCAACATATTTGGTTTCTTTTAAACAAATATTCTCCGTGTACCTATTAAAAAAAATAAATATGAATTTCAAAAGGCAATGCGACATAGACCTGCTTTGTTCAAAAGCTTTCATAAGACTGAATGAAATTGGCGTTTACTTTTACTCTTTGGTGAGTATTTTTGTTTTCGTTCGGCTGTGTACATATTGTAGCATATAACGTGTATGAATTGGAGTTGGCAGATGTACGTAGGAAGCTGGGCTAAAAGGTCGCATGCACTGTATCCGGCATTCCAGCTCGTCGGTGGGGAGGTTCGTTATTAGCTGCATCCTAAGCCAACAGACTACAATTAAATTTATTTTATTGCATGCTTACAGATAGAAGAAAGGAAGTAAATATAGGAAATTATCATCACAACGAAAACCGCATCAGTCCGGTATTAATACGATTTAGCCTGAGGTGAAATATGGCCAATCAATTGCCCACCCATCCATGATCATTAAAAACAGAAACCTCATACTGAAAATTATGATCCCAAACACTTACATCACAAAGCTTTACCAATAGGATCACTCAACACAGCAAAATTAAGGATTTACAGACAAACCATCTTGATTTATTTGAAGTTAAAAATCACTTAAATTTTATCTCTAAATTTATAAAAAAAATAATAATTACTATAATAAATCATTTAGATACGAGGTAAAATGTACATGTTGTTAAATTATTAGATATATAGAAAAATAAATTTGATTGTTCAAAAACAAAAGTATATTTGAGATGAAAAATACAAATAAACATGACCAGCATTAAATTTTGTTCCCAGAAGGGGTTCAATAAATTCTAATAAATAATCGGCAAATTATATTCAAATAGTTACAAAATTATTTATAATTCATCAACAATGTTTTTTTTTTTTTTTTTTAAGTTCAAAGAAACACAATAAATTATTATTAAAGGCTGGTCACCTTTATTATAGTTATTTACTTAAATAGAAAAATGAGACGAAAAAAAAAGAAGTAAATAAAAAAACTTACATCAGTTTATTGACCCGCTCCGCCAAAAGTACTTTTGATGAAATCGGCTCTTCCACTGTTAAAGATGTGCTAATATTTTTGGAACAATGTAATTATTAATGTATTTGATCATAGGGAGAATTCAATTTCTTTCATTGTCCTCATTTTTTTTTTCTCTTTAATTTGTATAAGAGTTAACAAAATTTTGTCTTGTCTTTTTTTTTTATATTTATGTAATTTTAAACACTATAATTAATAATGGATGTAATTTCTATAGAAATTACTAAAGCAATAACATCATTGTATGAAGTAAAACCGTATTAGAGACTAAATCTTAATAAACTCCTTTCAGAGAGGCAAAAACCCGTTGTAAATTGTGTATGGTGTTACTTCATATGAGATATTATTGTAGAAAAAAAAAACACAAAAAGAAAAAATTTACTAATCGACAAAATTTAGGTATAAAAATTCACAATTCACTATTCATGATGTAATTAAGAATTTGGCATTAATTTAATATCGATTTAATTTAAACAAATAATTATTTACTAACACAGTTCAATCCGGGTTAATTCATATGCCAATTTGTGTTTTTTTTTTAAACTATTTCAGAATTTTTTTATTCTAATGCACTATATTCTACAAATTTTAGATTTGAATTTTTTTATTATAGTTTTGTAATTTTTGAATTCTTTTTTTTTTCTTTGAATTTTTTTCTATGTCTAATTTCCTGTTAGCCAGTGTTTAGTTATTTCTTTCAATTAATGTGTAACGGAAGTTATTGTTGGTTTTTTTTTCCGTTTTAGGTTTTTTTTTTTTTTTAATCATTTAACACTATTGTAAAGAAGGATTTTTATGAAAATTAATTGAGGATAAATTATAATTCGGGTTTACGGATTTTAATAAAAATTTCACAAAGTTGCAGAGGTTACCAGCACTTGCAACCAGGTTTTTATGGCAAAAACTAGGGTATGTAAACAAAATAGCTCTTTTTTTCTTTTCTTTCACTTTCACGACACCGAACACTACCATCTGTTATGACTGTTTGTTCAAACTAAAATCGTTCATACATCATAAATCGCTTTCATCCTCCTTCCATTTAAAAGAGATCTTCACCGATAATTTCTCTGATACTGATGCTTGTTGTTTTAATACCAACTAGGTGCCAATTCATTTGCAATTGACACCTTTGTATAAATAAAAAGAATACACCATTCCAAAGTACATATAGTATATGAATTCTTTAAGGCCAGAATTTGAAAATTATATGTTTTAGCCAAAATCTTCGTCTATTTCAATCGAAATGATTGGGACGCCTCATTTAGGAGATCGCTCATTTATCCAAATTTTATTCTCCCAGAAGTTCCTCAAAAAAAATGTTAAATTTTTGTTCGTTAACAGATGTAGTGAAAGCCACTTGTTAACCAAAAATATGGATTCAGTCAACTTTAAAATTACAAATACTTTTATTTTCAATTGCAAAAATTTTTATTTTGAACTGTGTTTTCGCAGAGGTACTGTCCTTATGGCAATTTGGCAGAATAATCAACTGCAGTCACTTTTTCATTGGTAAGAAAGCTCGGTTTTTACTGCATGATTTTGCAAGTTTGAAAAGCTAACGCAATAATTCCAGCGCTTAAGAACATTTGCATAAACAAATTAAGATACAAAAGCATAAGCTACGATAACCGAAAAAAATTAATGCGTAATAACTCGACGTATAGGTGGCGTTGATCAACGTACATAAATAGTTAAATGGTAATGTTAAAAATACAAACTTTTGCATATAGATACAATACAGCTAAACTATGTAAACCAAAAAAAAAACAGGAGCCTTTACAAATCCCCCCAGCCAAAATCAGACTTTGGGGTTTGTACAAAAAACCCAAAGTTGATCATCCCAAAGAAACATAAAAAGGCGGAAAAAAATGAACTCTACTGTCTAATATCTTTCGCATGGTATTTTCCGATCAGGTTTCCACATAAATCTTCAAGCTCATAACAACTATTACCTAATTTTCGACGAACACGGGCTTTAACGAATGTTGGAGCAAGTTTAGCATTGAAACCCTGTTCAAAATTACTTTGTCTGAAATTTCGACGAAAAACCTCTTGACCTACATTGTAAGACAGCTCTCTTGATCTCAAGTTGTAGAACCTTTCATTCCTTTCAAATTGCTTTAGCATCTGTTCCGTAGCTCGTTTACCCATAATCTGAAGGGAATCATTCCGGTCGAAGCGCACAGAACGGTCGTCCAACATCTCAAGCTGTCGTAAGAGAGGATATGTAGCACCATTCGTGATCATATGCTGACCAAAGGCAAGATAATAAGGGGCTGTACCAATTGCAGAATGGACTGCTGATCTTAAGGCACAACTAATGTTGCTAAGCAGCTCATCCCAATTTTTCTGATCAGGTTTCACGTAAGTCTTAATTGCAGATATTATGGAACGGTTGACACGTTCCGAAGCATTGGCTTGCGGAGCGTGTACAGCAGTGCATACATGCTTTACACCATAACGCTTTAAAAAATCGTTAAATTGCTTTGCTTTGAATTGTGAACCATTATCCGATATAATGGTTTCTGGGACACCAAATGTGTGAAATAGTTCTTGTTCTAGGTACTTTACAACAATATCAGATGTAAATTTCTTCACAGCCTTAAGAAAAGGAAACTTCGAAAAATTATCCAAAACTATAAATATTCCAATATTGCCTGACTTAGATCTAGGATAAGGCCCCAAAAAGTCTATGTATAATTTTTGGAAAAACCTATGAGTTTCAGACAATTTTCCCATTGGTGGCCTAAGAATTTGGTTCGGATGTTTTGATGACTTACAGGCTTCGCATTTATTAACATAATTTTTTACATCTACCGCTAAGTTTGGCCAAAAATAGAATCTACGTATCTTTTCTAAAGTTTTATTTATGCCCCCATGAGCGGATAAAGTACTATCATGAGCTTTACTGAGAACCTCCGTAATCATTCCATCTGGTATCCACAACTTCCATGCAAGATCATCCTGCAGTTTTTCTCCCTTGGCATGTTCAGTTCGTCTGTACAAGTAGTTGTCAACTATTTTTAGGTCTGGCATTTTATCGAGATTTTTCCTAACTTTCTCCAATAATTGTCTGTAGTTATCTGAGTGAAAATGTGCAGATTCAAGATCTACGAAAATACCACTGTCAGTTTCTAAATCGGTCAGACTTTCAACACCGATTTCGGACAAGTCCTCGGTATTGGCCCTTGAAAGAGTGTTCGGAACTATGTTCTGAGTACCGCGTCTATGTTGGATGCTGAATTTGTATCCCTGCAGTTTTAAAGCCCATCGAGCAAGCCGTGTACTTAAGTCAGTTTGGGACATGAGCCATTTCAATGAAGCATGATCAGTAATCACCGTGAACTCATGTCCTTCAATATAAGCACGAAATTTTTTTATACTCAGAAAAGCTGCTAGGCATTCCTGTTCGGTCACTGAATAGTTGCGTTGGGCTTGGTTGAGTTTCTTGGACATAAATGCCACAGGAACCTCTTCACCTTCCGCATTCTTCTGAACCAATACGCTTCCTATACCGGTTTTACTAGCATCGCAGTGTATAAAAAACGGCTGCGAGAAATTGGGGCTATGCAAAACTGGAGCTGTGCTCAAATGTGACTTCAAAACTTCAAATGCTTTTTGGGCCTCATCGGTCCATGTAAATTTCTTTTTAACTTTTAACAGATCCGTAATAGGCGTTGTAATAGCGGCATAGTTTCGAATAAACTTTCGGTACCAACCCGACATTCCCAAGAATCTTCTTATCTGTTTTACGGATCGGGGAACAGGGAAGTATGTAATGGCGGACACTTTCTCCTGATCCGTCTGAATTACTCCGTTACCAACCACGTGTCCTAAGTATTTTACTTCCGGAACACAAAAATTACTCTTTTCTACGTTAATAGTCAGCCCTGAGTCCTGTATTTTTCCAGCTATTATCGTAAGGACCTCCAGATGCTTTTCGAAAGTCTCCGAAATGATCAGCAGATCATCAAGGTACACAAACACTTCCGTCCGAAGGGCCGGTGGTATAACTTTATCCATTAAGCGAGACATCGTTTGCGGGGCATTACATAACCCGAATGGCATTACTTTATAGTGATACAATGGCCTCCCCGGGACGGTGAATGCTGTCTTAACTTTAGATCCCGGATCCAACGGAATCTGCCAAAAAGCATCCTTTAAATCCAAGCTAGTAATGAATTCTGCCTTGGGAAGTCTACTAAGAATACCGTCGATCTGTGGGAGTGGATAAGCATCCCCAATTGTTACGGAGTTTAACTTGCGGCTGTCTAAGCATAACCTATTTTTACCCGGTTTTCGGTGAAGAACTACTGGGGATGACCAAGCACTATTAGATTCTTCAATAACACCTAAACCTATCATCCTGTCGAGCTCCTCATACAGAAGCTTCTCCACTGCTGGAGAAACTGGAAAATGTCTTTGTTTAATTGGCTTAGCGTCACCCGTATCAATAACATGACACAGAACACCGGTTCTACCTAAACCACATTTAGAAAAAGAGGGAAACTTATTAATTACTTGCTGTAGACGTTGCAACTGGATAGTAGTTAACGGGATCTGATTCACAAGTTCATTTAAAGATGACGACTTAATACAAGGGGTGCTAGAACAACCTAGGTCTGGAGGTAACAAATTATATAATTCCCAGAAATCTATGCCTAAAAACAAGTTTCTTTCGAGACTGGGAATAATAAAAATGGTTATTCTCTTTTCGGTATTCTTAAAAACAATCTGAGTTTCCACAAATCCAACTACACTCTGGCTTTTACCATCTGGCGTTTTTACCGAAGATTTCAGATTTTTGTATGGAACGCCGGAATTTAAAAAACTCTGAGCGGCTTCTGATCCAATGCAGCTAATTGAAGCTCCAGTATCTAACAATCCTAAAATTTTCTTGCCAAAAAGGATGACTTCTGCATATGGTCGGACGTCGCCTGGTTTATCCAAAATCGAGTAAATGAACTTCCTCCTATAATATTTAACTTTTACCCAAAAGCTACGCATTCGTTGAGCCGAGCGCGAAGGCTTACGGGTAGTATTGAAAATCCTGTCACGCGCTTGATTGTATTCCTTCAGACGAATATGGAAAGGTTTCAAATGTTGAGGAGAAGTAGAGAATTTAAGGTTTTCATGGTTTTCACCAATAAAGCAATTGTCATTTCCGGTAAAGTTATTGTCATATCCGGTAAAATTATTGTCATATCCGGTGGTTCGTTTCAATATTGAAGTCACATCTCTGTCTCCTTTTGTTTGTTGTTTATTTGTTTCTGTGCACTCTTCAGTGCACTGAATCGCACGTTTTTTGAATTGCAGGATTTACAATTTGGTTTATACGTGTCGGCTTTACCGCAGCCATAACAAAAGATGGTCCGATTTGCTAAACACTCCTGATATCTATGACCTGGTTTCTGGCAATTCCAGCAAACTAAAGCTATCTCGGACACTTCATCAACTCCCTCATCGAAGATATCATCAGAAACCTTATAAAAATCAGTATCAATTTCAGAAATGCGCTTCTGAGATAGAGGTTGTCTTGAATAACCCATACCATGCCACCGGCGAATATCGGCCATAAAAAATTCGCGTTTTCGACAAATGTCTCGAAGGTGTTGTAAGTTATAAATGTTTAAATTCAATATTTCGTGCTGAATTTCTGGCAATAAATTACGCCGTATTATCTCTATTAAAGCTTCCTCCGGGAGAGGGTCATTCAGACGATCAGTCAACTCAATTATTGAATCATAAAACGTATCAAACGATTCATTTGGCTTCTGCCGGCGGTCTCGTATCATTTCCCTATAGTCTACATCAGATCTAGAATCCTTATATTGGTTTCTGAGAGCTCGGCACAGGTCAGACCACTTTATGGCTGAAACCGATCTATGGTACCGCCAAAACCAGTCATTCGCCTTACCCTCGAATAACAACCCAGCATTGTCGCATAATAAATCAAAATTTCCCTTTAATGTTTGGGCTGTCAGGGCTTCAACTCGGTATATAAAATTTTCTACTGATAGACCATTAAAACCACCAGAGAATTTTATCTTCCAATTAGAAATAACCTGAAGAACCTTATCTGGTCGGACAACTAAATCAGATGAAAACGTTGCAGCGGATGCATTTGATCGGATACTTGAATTTCTAGTTTGGGCATGATGTTGAGAAGTGGAGCTTGAGTTATCAACTGGCGGAAGACCTAACAAATCACGAAAAGTCTGCTGCTCAACAAACGGTAAAGTATGCATTCGTGGAGAAGTTTGCACACTTGCAGGTATTGGTGCAACAGCTGGCTGCGAAACTATCGGAATATTTAAGCCAGGTCTTGCTAAAGAAGCTTGTACATTCGTTTCTATAACTTTAGTAATTTGGTCACTCAATACGGAAATCATTTCAGCATGCTGAGCTTTCACTATTGATGTTATCATCTCCCTAAAGGAATCATTCAGGCCTGTTGCAGCATTACGGTCAGATGTATTATGCCTTTCCGATTCAACAGGCGCTATGGCAGGACTTCTATCGGTTGTTCCGAAAGACTCTGCAGCGATCTGTTCCACAAAAGATAGGTTATGTGTATCACCTGAAGTTGAAGGATTTTGAATTTTGTTCTGGGAAGGGGTATGAACAGATTTACCCTGTGGGTCGTTTATTACTCGAGCGTTACACAGCGGACAAAATGGTCGCGTTTTGAGGCAAACACTTAAACAACTGCGGTGGAAAATGTGCCCACAGCAAGTCTGTGCTAACTGAGACTTCGATGTAATACTTTCATTACAAGCATTGCATAAAGAATATTTTTCAACAGGCCCTGCGGCCATTGCCCCCTGCTCTATTTCCCCACCAGGCATATTAATAGTCAAATACTAAATCCAAGGGAAGAAAATAATTCTAGCGAAAACTGTAAATAATCGATAATACTAAAAACGATAGACTATCCAAAAACCAATTTATCAATAAACTTGGTTTATATAATCATTCGAATATAAACACACAAAAAAATTGTTATTAACATTTGCCTAAAAGAAGACAATACCTAAATAAAATGATCCCTCAAAATGAAGAATTTAAATTATATGAAATCTCAAAAACAGTTTATTAATTGTGACTTATTTAGCACAACAGGAATTTAAAAAAAACTTTGACCAGAATAACGAATTAGATCGATAACAACTTCATTGTTCTAAGAATTTAAATTTAAAAAAAAATAATCATTTTGTTTATATGAATTCGATAAAAAAAATCAAAAAAAAAAACAATATTAGAATGATAAAAAAAATAATAAATTATATTTTAATTTGCTGTTTATTGAATCACCTAACGGTTAAACATGTGATGAATTGAACACGATGAGACGTTAACATTGTGATGAGCAGATTGAAATAGAATGAAAATGGTAGAAAGAAGTTTTATTATGAGGGATAGAGGATTAATTTTAAAACTCTATAATTCCGCTCACAATCAGTTGTAGGTAAAAATGTTAATCTATCCAAAACAGGGGTCAGTGTTAGCTCAATTGTCCAACAACAGCATTCCAGCAAGTCATGAACAGAGTTCACAAATTTACTAATTAGAATGAGATAATTATGTAGCACACAAATAAAAAGGTTGTGAATGAAGACTAAAAAGCTGATCAAACACAAATTCCAAAGAATTTGTGAGGTACTTGAAGTGAGATAAAAAAATGGATTATGAAAAGCGTATAGTTAACAAAAGGAAGGTTAGAACAAAATATAAATACCTATATTTTACAAAAAGATTTAAATAAAAGGAGCCGAACAAAATACATTAGACTACATTAAGCGTCCAATCCATTGATGAAATTTACGGATTTGTCTACTATTATTCGGGCCCCACGTTGGGCGCCAAAAATTTATATTGTAGCATATAACGTGTATGAATTGGAGTTGGCAGATGTACGTAGGAAGCTGGGCTAAAAGGTCGCATGCACTGTATCCGGCATTCCAGCTCGTCGGTGGGGAGGTTCGTTATTAGCTGCATCCTAAGCCAACAGACTACAATTAAATTTATTTTATTGCATGCTTACAGATAGAAGAAAGGAAGTAAATATAGGAAATTATCATCACAACGAAAACCGCATCAGTCCGGTATTAATACGATTTAGCCTGAGGTGAAATATGGCCAATCAATTGCCCACCCATCATGATCATTAAAAACAGAAACCTCATACTGAAAATTATGATCCCAAACACTTACATCACAAAGCTTTACCAATAGGATCACTCACCACAGCAAAATTAAGGATTTACAGACAAACCATCTTGATTTATTTGAAGTTAAAAATCACTTAAATTTTATCTCTAAATTTATAAAAAAAATAATAATTACTATAATAAATCATTTAGATACGAGGTAAAATGTACATGTTGGTTAATTATTAGATATATAGAAAAATAAATTTGATTGTTCAAAAACAAAAGTATATTTGAGATGAAAAATACAAATAAACATGACCAGCATTAAATTTTGTTCCCAGAAGGGGTTCAATAAATTCTAATAAATAATCGGCAAATTATATTCAAATAGTTACAAAATTATTTATAATTCATCAACAATGTTTTTTTTTTTTTTTTTAAGTTCAAAGAAACACAATAAATTATTATTAAAGGCTGGTCACCTTTATTATAGTTATTTACTTAAATAGAAAAATGAGACGAAAAAAAATAGAAGTAAATAAAAAAAACTTACATCAGTTTATTGACCCGCTCCGCCAAAAGTACTTTTGATGAAATCGGCTCTTCCACTGTTAAAGATGTGCTAATATTTTTGGAACAATGTAATTATTAATGTATTTGATCATAGGGAGAATTCAATTTCTTTCATTGTCCTCATTTTTTTTTTCTCTTTAATTTGTATAAGAGTTAACAAAATTTTGTCTTGTCTTTTTTTTTTATATTTATGTAATTTTAAACACTATAATTAATAATGGATGTAATTTCTATAGAAATTACTAAAGCAATAACATCATTGTATGAAGTAAAACCGTATTAGAGACTAAATCTTAATAAACTCCTTTCAGAGAGGCAAAAACCCGTTGTAAATTGTGTATGGTGTTACTTCATATGAGATATTATTGTAGAAAAAAAAAACACAAAAAGAAAAAATTTACACTAATCGACAAAATTTCGGTATAAAAATTCACAATTCATTATTCATGGTGTAATTAAGAATTTGGCATTAATTTAATATCGATTTAACTTAAACAAATAATTATTTACTAACACAGTTCAATCCGAGTTAATTCATATGCCAATTTGTGTTTTTTTTTCTAAACTATTTCAGAATTTTTTTATTCTAATGCACTATATTCTACAAATTTTAGATTTGAATTTTTTTATTATAGTTTTGTAATTTTTGAATTCTTTTTTTTTTCTTTGAATTTTTTTCTATGTCTAATTTCCTGTTAGCCAATGTTTAGTTATTTCTTTCAATTAATGTGTAATGTAAGTTATTGTTGGTTTTCTTTTTTCCGTTTTAGGTTTTTTTTTTTTTTTTTAATCATTTAACACTATTGTAGAGAAGGATTTTTATGAAAATTAATTGAGGATAAATTATAATTTGGGTTTACGGATTTTAATAAAAATTTCACAAAGTTGCAGAGGTTACCAGCACTTGCAACCAGGTCTTTTATGGCAAAAACTAGGGTATGTAAACAAAATAGCTCTTTTTTCTTTTTCTTTCACTTTCACGACACCGAACACTACCATCTGTTATGACTGTTTGTTCAAACTAAAATCGTTCATACAGCATAGATCGCTTTCATCCTCCTTCCATATAAAAGAGATCTTCACCGATAATTTCTCTTATACTGATGCTTGTTGTTTTAATACCAACTAGGTGCCAATTCATTTGCAATTGACACCTTTGTATAAATAAAAAGAATACACCATTCCAAAGTACATATAGTATATGAATTCTTTAAGGCCAGAATTTGAAAATTATATGTTTTAGCCAAAATCTTCGTCTATTTCAATCGAAATGATTGGGACGCCTCATTTAGGAGATCGCTCATTTATCCAAATTTTATTCTCCCAGAAGTTCCTCAAAAAAAATGTTAAATTTTTGTTCGTTAACAGATGTAGTGAAAGCCACTTGTTAACCAAAAATATGGATTCAGTCAACTTTAAAATTACAAATACTTTTATTTTCAGTTGCAAAAATTTTTATTTTGAACTGTGTTTTCGCAGAGGTACTGTCCTTATGGCAATTTGGCAGAATAAATGAACTGCAGTCACTTTTTCATTGGTAAGAAAGCTCGGTTTTTACTGCATGATTTTGCAAGTTTGAAAAGCTAACGCAATAATTCCAGCGCTTCAGAACATTTGCATAAACAAATTAAGATACAAAAGCATAAGCTACGATAACCGAAAAAAATTAATGCGTAATAACTCGACGTATAGGTGGCGTTGATCAACGTACATAAATAGTTAAATGGTAATGTTAAAAATACAAACTTTTGCATATAGATACAATACAGCTAAACTATGTAAACCAAAAAAAAAAAACAGGAGCCTTTACAATATAAGAAGCCGAGCACCAGCGTGCTTGGTACGGCCTTCACTGAATTGAAGCGCTTAGAGTACAACTAATTAAAATTAAAAACAAGTGTATATTTTTTTGTTTTTGCAATTGCCTATTCTTGATCTCATTTGAACTCACGTGGTAGACAATCCAGCTTAAAACAGGAATAAAAATTTAGCGATGGCCCGAGGGGCCAAATCTTCATCAAAAAGAAAGCTCATTGCGAACAAGAAGATGATAAAACTTCCTCCGGGTTTTGTTTACCCGAACATCGCGTCAACGTCAACGTAGTGGCATTAAGACTATCCGTGCAAATTAATGTTCTTCCTCCATGTTCAGTTGCATAACCAATGGCACTCTTTATTGCCGCAATTTCAGCAGTAAAAATTCCTGAGTTGTCTGGCAAACGAGCTTTAGAATAATATCAAATTGAGAATTTGATGTTTGTTTGACAATTGCGACAGATGTAACACCATTATGGAATGAACCATCAATATAGAAAATTGAGTTTGGAGAAAAAGATACAATTTTCTCCACCAGAATTTTCATTAAACATTCCGGATTGGTATTTTTTTGTTATTGAATACTCTGAAGCTATTATCAACCGTAACAATTGCACCAGCACTATTAGTTTTTTCAAGTAAATTTTCTCAATTTTTTTTATTTAAACTCGAATAAAAAAAAACGTCCAGATATTAGAATATTTCAGAAATTAGAATTACCCTCAAAACAAAGTGGTTCTAATTTGCGAGCGTCTACTGTATTAGAAATAAAAAACACCAACAATTAAAAATATTAGAAAACCGTATCCTGTATTTTTGAATAGTTTCTTAAATTTTGACGTCCTATTTAGATATATCTATATTATTAATAGACTAGGCGATTTCTTGTGACCGATGTTTTGTTCTACCGTTTTCTCCCGATTTTGACCAAACGTATATTATTTGAAATGTTTTTCATTTTAGCCGTTTTGCAGATTTACAGATTTTAAAATTTTTTCCTTTATTTTGAGTAAATTGCATTTAAAATTGCTACTAACACATACATAAAATTATACAATGCTATGTGTGTGTTTATTAAATTTGTTAATGTGTTTGTAATAAAAATGAGTTTGTTTTTTGTGTTGATTTGTAAATTGGCTATTATTCCTTAGCATACTTTTAGGGTCTTTATTTAATGGAAAAATAAAATTTCCTAGAATTTGCACTCGAATTTCGAGGGCTGGAATCTGCTAGTTGCAATTAATACTGTAATTAATATGCAATTTTTGATTTTGTTTTCAATGGTGCGTGGTGGTAGAGCAGAACAAAAATTCATAACTACACTGTATTCTTAATCGGACCGGTTTCTTGCATTTCAGCTTTCATCAGCGATTTTTTGAACATTGTGATAGTTGTTATGTTATAATTGAATAGATTGTTTCTATATGAAATTTTGCTACTTGGAGCGGCCGTGAGGCATATTATTTTTTACATAGCTAACAATATTTCTTTTAACGACATTAAAATTGCTTTCATTTTTAATAAAATTTGTATTTCTTTGGCCATATGTTTGTTTTTCCCCAACGTTTGTTAACTGCTCTATTAAATTTATTTTTATTTAAATAAATAAAAGTAATTCCAGCCTTTGTCGAACGTTGAGCCATTTTAATGTATCTAGCATGTGTTGTATTGGTGTATATTTGTTGCATCTTAATATCGAACGCATTGCTTTATTTTGTAACTTTTATAGTCTATCAATTTGTGTTTTATTGCAGCATGTATATAAAATTGCTGATCCAAACTTAAAATCACTGTGTAATATATATAATATATAGCTGTTATTAATGAAACTTTGTTCCTTATTCTTTTAAAAAATCCAATTTTCTTGCCGATTTTTTTACATATAAATTCGATATGTATTTTTAGTTTTAATTCTTTATCTATTATAAACCGAAGATATTTTATACTCTCAACTATTTCTATTATTTCGTTATTTATTTTTAATAATGATTCGCTTTTCATGTTAATTTCCATTAGGTTTGTTTTATTCTCATTTGGTTTTAGTTTATTAATTTTTAACCAATTATTTATAGTTTTCATATCTACTGCTAAGTTCATGTGACATTGTTCATTTGTACTTGCTTCTGTAAAAATTAAAGTATCATCTGAATATAGTACTATTTCACATTTGTTTATAATGTTTGGCATATCATTTATGTAAATAATAAATAATAGTGCTCCCAGAATTGAACCCTCTGGCACTTTGAATCTGATTTAACACCATTAACTTTTGTGATTTGTCTTCTATGTGTAAGATATGATTTAACCCATTCCAATTCGTCTCCTGTAATACCATACATATTTAGTTTTTGTATTAATATGTTTCTATCTATTGTTTCAAAGGCTCTTTTAAAATCCAAGAATATTGCAATAATTTTTTTATTTTTCTCTACTAGTTTCCATCGATTTATAACGTAAATAACTGCTGTTTCGCACGAAAATATCCTCCGAAAACCAGATTGGTATTTTGAAAATGGGTTGTTTGTTTCCATATAGTTTTCCAATTGTTCTTTTACAATTTTTTCTATAAATTTCTCACACGTCACGTTTACTGGGCGAAAATCTTCACATTTTTTTGTTTTAGCAATTTTTTCAATTGGCGTTACCATTGATTCTTTCCAGTTATCGGGGAAAATTCCAGTTTCTAGTGATTTGTTTATTAAATTTAGCATAATATTGCCTGTTACGTTCCAGTTATCTAGTATAATTTTTTGTGATACATTACATTATTTTAGTCAAGCTTGTTATTTAGGTCTTTACATATACTTTTTAGTTCCTGTATTGTAATTGCTCGAAATTTAAATTTATTGTTAATCGTAGATATTTGGTTAAAGTATTGCACATGTTCTATTTTATCTTCAATTCACTTAATACTATTGACAAAATATTGGTTAAAACGATATGCTATTTGACAGTTCTCATATTCTATTTAGTTAAATATCACAGATGTGATTCAATCAATTTGTTGTTCTTTTTAAAGCCCAAAACACATAACGGCGAGTTGCGAGTGTGAGTAAAAACTAAGCTTTTTGCATGCGAGACTTTGGTGCTTTTGTGCTTTTACAAAATCATCAAAATGCATTCGAGCAGCTGATTGTCCTACTCCCAAACATAATTCAATTGTCAATTGTATACAAAGCTGTTCATATAACAAACAATAAATATAACAAAATGAATAAAATCGAAATTATTAACGGGTTAAATAAAGTAATTACTATAGTAGGCATCGCGTTTAATGCCTACCTGATTCTCCTGTCATCTGATTTTTCTCGCACAGAAAATAGAATCAATTCTATTTCCCTTGCGAGTGTTTTTACAACATAAGTTGGCAACGCCACACAAAAAAGCTTTACTATCGATCTCGCTTCCACATATAGAAAAAAATCATGCTGCCTCATTCTCGTTTTTTCTCGCACTCGCAACTCGCAGTTATGTGTTTTCATACAAATTTTGAAATTTTCGATGAAAAAAGTTAGCCAACTGCTAGAATTTGATTATGAATACGGGCGTAAGTCTTTAATTTCCTTCCAAATCTGTTTTTAATCTTTGGTGTTGCTTATTTTATTATTAACATATTTGTCTTTTTCTTTATTAATTCTTGTTTTGTATATCGAGGGCCTATATTCAATACGCTCTATCGTAAGATTTTTCGAAAATGACTTTTTGATGGCAAACTCTTCACTAATGATAGCTGCATCTCCGAAAAAATTTGAGAAAGAAAAAATGTGTTTTAGTATACTTTTTTCATTATTTGTTATTCCTCTATCGAACACGAGGTATAATTTTTTGAATGCAATATGGTCTATCGGAAAATTTTGGTAATCGACTTAATAAAAATATAATATTACTACGTACATATATTGCACAAAATTGTATCCTACAATATATTATACAACTGTGCCTGTGTGAATGTTTTTTGACAACAACCTACGCATTTTAAAATCTGTCATTCGCAATAAAAATTTTGAAGTTTATAACCAATTCGAATTTAACTATTTAAATAGTTACAAATTTGTTTAATAAAAAGTGTTCTAAAAATAGGCTAAAATGTCCCATAATTCTTTACAACGTATTGCAATTGATTATCCATCGTCAAACGAAGAAGATGCTGGAGAATATCCAATAACAGGTTTGTTATTTTATTAACAAATGTTTCATTAGTACTTAATGCAATTGGAAAACTGTTTGCCAAGATTCCGATGACGAGCTGTATAGCCAAAATGAGTTCGTTCGGCGTAGATCTAAAAGGACACATAACTCTAAATGCTTTAAAAGGGTGGAAAATGCTACAAAGCGAATGAAGGGGCAAGAATATATGGGTTTCAAGTTTTACCTTTTCGAAATTTTTTGAAGAACTTAACTACGGCCTTTTCATGCCCCGCAAGGATCAATGCGATATATGTGTCTTTTAAAACCAAACAAATTACGTTTAAACAATATAATGCTCATATATTAAGCAAACAGCGTGCCCAAGATTTTGATAAACTGGCGGCGCAAGAAGGAAGATGTCACGTTTTTACTATGGATGCGCAAGCAGTAAAGCTTTGCCCAAATATAAATGCTTCAGCTATTTATTACAAACAGCGCCTACAAGTTCATAATTTTACTGTTTATAATCTTGTTACGCATCAATGCACAAATTATTGGTGGAATGAAACAAACGGTGATCTGTCTGCTTCCACATTTATTTCCATCATAATACATCATTTGAAAACACATTGCTCATCAGATAATTTACCAATCATAATTTATTCGGACGGTTGCGGTTATCAAAACTGTAACCACTTTCTGTCAAATGCTTTATCAATTTTTGCTATTGAAAATAACAAGATAGTGGAGAAAGGTCACACACAAATGGAGTGCGACAGTGCACATGCTAAAATAGAACTCAAACTAAAAAATAAATCTATATACTTGCCAATAGACTATATCAGAATAACATTAGAATCACGAAAAACAGTAAAAATTAATAATACTGCGACAAAAAAACCATTCGATGCAATGTATTAAAATTACGATTTTACTAAAAACTACAATGATGCCAAACTTATTCGCTTTTCCAGCATTAGACCTGGTCGAGCCAAAAATGATCCCAGAGTTGCACAATTCAGATCGCTAAAGTATTTACCAAGTGGTGATGTAATGTTTAAAGTGAACTTTAATGATGAATACAACAGTTTACCCACCCGAATTAAAGAATATACAGGATATACTGAACCAAAACCCTTGCATAAAGGTCAACTCACAATTCAGCCTAGTAAATGGAAACATCTACAAGATTTAAAGCATGTTATACCAGTAGAATATCATTACTTTTATGATAATTTAGTTCAGATGAAGTCAAAGTAACAGCAAGAAATGAAGAAATGTCGAATTCTAATAATTTTTTTCTGTAAATTTTCTTATTTTTAATTGTTTTGTTAATAAATTCTTATATGTTAAAAAAAACGGTTTGACATGGAATGACTCATATATTAAAAAAAACGTTAAAGAAAACGTTCGAACTTTAATAAAATTAAAATTTGATCATAAAAAATCAAACTTTTATTACTGTGCAATACGCTCTATCGGCTTAAAATATTCGAAAATTTCAGTTGCAATATGCTCTATCGGACAAAATGCCATATAGTGCCGCGAATAATTTAAAATGTTGTATTTTTTTTAAATGTAAATTTCAGTAGTCGTATTTAACAAATATTGTGGAAGATAGATTACTTCATACTTAAGGAATTTAGGAATAAAACAGTTTTTTCCTTCTCCTGAAAAATTGTATTTTTTACGATAGAGCATATTGAATAAGGCCCTCGATATATTTCTTATTTCCTTATAATCATTTCAGTAGTATTTTCAGTTTTTGCAGTTTGATATTTACTAATTTTTTCTCTTTTAATAATTTTTAGCTCATTATTAAATCATTTGCTAGTGTTATTAGTTTCTTTTATTCCTTTTTTAAATTTTTATTATTTAAAATGTAATATTTAATCCTACTTATTATATGAGTCAATTGTCGGTAAAATACACTTTTATTATATTTAAATATTTCAATTTCTTTGGTATGAACTTGTTCATCATTTTCGTTATTAAAGTCTATTATTATATAAATTGATTCACGATCTTTCTATCTTATTTTTATTATTATTTTTTACTGTTATCTTTATGTTGTTCGTTATGATGTAATCAATTAATGTTCTACAATTTGCTGTTATTCTGCTGTTATTCCGAAAAAATTTGTATAAGACCATTATCATGTAGAATACTCTCAATTTTGTGTTTATATGTTCCTTCTTTGCACTAGTCTATGTTGAAGTCTCCTGCTATTAAAATTTCTTAGCCTTGGTCATCAAGTTCTTGTAACTTTTCTTCAAAGGCTTCGAAAAATTTGATTTCCCTACAATGATCTATACACTGCCATTAATAGGAAAAATATTTTCCTGTATTTTGCTGTACACACATTTATACAGTATTTCGAGTTATTTGCTTTTTCGAAAAGATTTGTTATAATCCATTGACTTTTAAAGTAGCTTATCACACCATCAGTTCTTGTAGAGTTTGAAAATGTGCTTGGTTTATATCCTTGAAGTTCTATCTCTTTTTCATCTATTTCTTGAGTCATGTGCGTTTCAGTCACTACAATGAAATCTCGATTTTCGATTGCCGCTATTATTTCCAATTGGTTATAGTTGTTAATCAGTCCTTGTATATTTGTATATATTCCTCGAATGTGCTTTGGTTGTTAGGAATTTAATATTAAGTTTATATTGGTAAACTGAGCGTTTTTATCCATTGTAAAATGATTTCTTCCAGGCCAAAGTTCAGTTTTTTTTATTTATTTTCACACTATTTATACATTTTTTAATATCTGTTTTATCACATACAATTGTTTTATGATTTTCCGTGGCATTTCAGACATACTTAATCATTTTTACACTCACTATGTTTATGGTTATACCCTTTACATTTTAAACCTTGTAGTATTTCGGTTCCATCACTCTGCATATTAATTATTTGAGCTGCTATCACATTTTTGTATGATTCGACATTCAGGCTACATATAATAATAATAATTTTAATAATAATAAAAATTATTTCACTCTCTTTAAGCATTGGATTTTGTTTTTTTATTTATCTAAGAAATCATTTTCCGAAAATTTGAAAGTCATGTCCGTTATTGTAATTGCCATTTCTATTGGGTTGGGGATCTTTATTTCGTAGCCTTCATTCATTTCATTTTGAATTGCTTGTTTTATTTGTTCTCATTTTTCAATGGTATCTGTTCGAATTACTACAGTTCCGTTTTTTCTATTTTCCACATCTGATATTTTTAAATTTACTGGATTAACCTTTTTATTCAGCCCCTCTTTGGTTTCTTCTACACCCTGTTTTTCTTTCGGTTTTATAATTAAGGGTATTTTTTTTACTACCTCTGGCATCACTATATTGCTTCGCACAGACTGAGCATACGATATATTATTTCATTTTTTGGCTATTTTCTTCTATCACCTTCTTTATTTCATTAGACGCTTTAATGTTTTTTTCAATCGTGTTGTGCATTCGTTATTTTCATTTCCAATGTCATTTATTGTTCCACAAAATTTTCTTACTTCTTCGACATTTTTTCACGTACATATTTTTTGTGCTTTATCATTTTTTTATCTCTCTTCATATCTCTTTTCGATCGCCTCTAATAGTTGTTTAAGTTCTTTTTCATTTTGTTTCATTGAAATTTCATTTGAAATTTATTTTTATATTCTTGTAAGTTTATGTTATTCTTGTGCACACCATTTTGGATTTCGTTTATGATCAGATCAACATTGCAAACATATTGTATAAGTTAATAAGACACGATTTTGGGGGGTGTGGAATTAGGTTTCTCTTCCATGATTGGGGTTTTCTATACTGGGTACTATTTATGATTATGTTATTTGCGAATGTAACCATTGAGGTCCCATTTACCCTTATCGTCTCTCATTCCGATACGTTTGTGTCACGCACGTTATTCAAAAGTATTAATCCGTCAGCCACCCATTGTATCAAAGGAATATTATCTGCCGATTGTGTGTGGCAGGGTGCTGAATTTTTGTTCAAGGGTTGAGAGAGATATGTATTAATGGTTTCGCGAAATTTCGAAGCTTGATCTTCTTCCAATCTTATAATTGAACCATTATCAATTACAGGGTATACCTTAAGATACTCACAAAAAATCATGATTCGTTTTGAAAATAGATACATTGCTTCCTCTTAATCTATCAATTATACCAATAGGTACCATTTCCGATTCGAATTGTCTTTTGAAAACAATGTTATCAAGTGTATAATGTTTTCCCTTGCCAAAATTATCGATAATGCTAGATTATTAAGAAATGAAATTATCTCACCGTTTCTCGCGGATACAAATTCGAACAAAACCAAATCATCCTCTCCAATGGCATTGCTATGTTTGTAATTTTGTATAACGTTAACTCTTTCGGTCAGTTCATTTATTCTGTCCTGTAAGCTAAGTTCACTACTGTTTGTTTTTGATTATTCTGGATCAATAAGTCTTCCCGAGCCATAAGCAGTTCCATGTCGTTGTGTTCAGGTGTACCGGCTACAAATTTTAAAGCGGATCCCAGAAAGTCAATGGATCTCGCAGACCGTCTGTTCACATGCAATGTCTCCAATAATTTACGAATCTCCCTTGTCTGTTCCCGCACCGAGATTCAGTCTCTCTCTTGGTTCAGATAGCTTGGCGAGAAGATTATCGCTCTCTTTTACCGCCAGTTCGTATTCTGTCGGGTTCGTCTGGAGTACCAGTGCCTATATGTCGCAACCTCGCCGTCGCTTATGGCCATAAAATATGAGTCCAAATAATCAATAATATTGGGACACACAAGAAATCGGTAAATGTAAAAAAAAAAAAAAAAAAAAAAAACAAAAATTATCTCAGATTGTCCTTATGGACCTTTCGTCCACCTATCAGTACCGTAGTCCCCAGGCCTTGTTGAACAATACCCTGCACGAAGAACTTGTCGAATTTGTTACCGAGTCGTCCATTGCGTTTGGTGAAAGCAACATCACCAGGTTGGTACTTCTTCGTTACGGTATTTCTATTATATCTCTCCAATATTTTACGTTGCGCCGCCATTAAATGCTCTTGAACATCCTTTAAAGTATTTCCATTAAATTCGCTTAGGATGTGCAATGGTTTCCTTCCAGTCACAGAGTGCACCGTATCGTTGTACATGATCGTAGATAATAGCATTTGTTCGACAGTATCGTCTATGCTCTGTTGGGCCTTCACGCACCGTGCTATTTCCAAGAGCGTGGAATGGAATCGTTCCACCTGGCCGTTACTCGTGCATCGGCGGTGTAAAAAATTGTTCCGTTCCGAAATGATCCCTAAGGAGTGTAACGATAGCACTTGATTGGAATGATTTTTCATTATCTGAGACCAATATCTCACTTTCCTATATCTGTTCATAATCTGAAACAAGGCCGTCTTAGTATCTATACTAGATCTAGAAGCTATTGGAATCACGACTGTAAATTTCGAGAATTTGTCTACGCAAGAAAGGAAGTGTTGCTTATCCGTTACAATTATGTCGATATGCAACATCTCGCCGGGGTAACTGGGGATGGGTGTTTCAGTCATCACCGCTCTTTGTGGATTCCTCTGGTACTAATTTTCCTTGCAGATCTTGCAGTTAGCTATGATATATTTAAGCTTTTTCTTTATACTGGGAAAATAATATTCATCAATTATTTGTTGAAAATTCTCATGTAACGATCTATGCGCTCTGTTGTGTTCATTGGTAACTGTCTCCCATTGATCACCTTCTCTAATTACATCCATGACGAATTTTTCGGTATGAATGAATCGAGTGGATGGGAATCTGGAGATTATACCATCCTGAAAGATCGCCGATGTCGGGAGATCACACTGGACGGCATTCGTGCGGTAGAATCGATTACATTCGCTAACCGATCCAAAAGCTCGTCCACCGTGCTGTACGACATTGTATGTCTTATAAATCGCTGGAACAGGATTTTCTTATGTCCAGAGAACCGATCTCCCTTGGAGGTTAAGATTTCGTTTTTACATTGGTTTACGGTTAATTTTGTGAACTTCACAACATTTGTAGACGAAATTTCGCTATGTGCCGTCTGACCGTCGTCGTCCGACATTTGGTTAATATACTGTCGGGAAAGAGCATCCGCGACCACATTCTCCTTGCCAGGTTTGTAAAAGAATTTCGGGGAGAACTCTTCTATAAATGCTTTCCATCTCTTCATTTTGAGTTTGGGTTTTTATCGGATATTGCAAATGTGAATGGTTGGTGGTCTGTGTAGATATGTATTCAACTTATTCTGTATAAGAAATGCCTTAAGTTTTTCAATGCCCATACTATAGTGAGTAACTCTCTTTCGTTTGTAGCATAATTTGCTTCGGCTGCGGAGAGCCCCCAAAGCGTCGGAAGAAGCGTCTGTTGTAAGTTCAAAAACCTTGTTGTATAGGATAGGATAGAACATCGCCAGAGGCGATTATTTGCTTTAATTTTTCGAAGGCCGATAGAGCATCTTCGTTTAAGTTTATTCTAATATTTCTGGAACTTTTCGCTGTTGTATGACCGTTTTCACCCCTAAGGTATCTAGTCAGTGGTTTCGCGATCCTCGCGTAATCCCTAACGAACTTTCTGTAAGAACCAGACAGCCCGTCCGTTGTTACAACAAAACCCAGAAAGTTTACCTTTGATTGGAAAAATTTTGTAGCTGAAATTCTCACTGTGTTAATATGCCTCAAGTGACTGTACTCGTCCGGTGAGTGAATGATGATGTCGTCCAGAGTGGAAAAATATTTAGATTTTCCCAAATTTGCCAAGATCACAGAGATATCTGACATTGGGTATTTATCGCTTATGGTCTTCTTATACAATTTTCTGAAATCTATTACAATTCTATGTTCGGGTTACACTTCCCGTCAAGACTCTTTTTCCCTACAACATGTACTGGAGAATTATATGGTGATGTGGATTTTCTTAAAATATTATCTCGCATTAGTGACTCGATTTCACTATTTATAAATTCCGACATCGAAGCTGGGTATGGGTATGATCTAGTATAGATTGGTTCGTCAGTATTAGTCCGTATTTTCGACATTACATTCGTGTTAAATGGTAGTGATCTCTTTGTGTCGGCAAAGGCATTCGCATTTAATGCCAACATTTTCCTGAAGTCTCCCGGACATGCGCCAGAATTCCTTTTCGTCCATTGTCATGTGATTGACGTCGTGTCCGTTTTCGTACAGTAAAGAAACATTTCCCATTTCAAATTGCAGAGTGTTATTTCCTATGTCGATAACCGCTTGGATTTCCTTAAGAAAATCACAGCCTATTATTCCGTCAAATTTTCTTAGAGAATTTGCATTTCGCATTTTTCATTTATTTCGTTCGTACCGTTTATTGAACCAACTTTGAAAGAATGTTCTCGGGGAACAACTCACATTAAAAAACTAAGTGGTTGAATAAAATTTTTCGTAGTTCCAGTATCAATGAGTAATTTAAGTTCCCAATCGTCTTCGTAACAAAGGGTAAGAAAGGTTTTATTCTAAAAAAATTCAGGTGTTCCATGCCTTCCTCTTCATCAAGATCCTGCCCGAAGAGTGAACTCACATCATCACAATCCTGCGAGTCTTCTGAGTCCATATAATTGACTCTTTGATTATTAGGGGAAGGCACGGATCTTCCGGAATCTTCATACCTACGTTTGCTTATGGTTGGGTTATTTTGTTGCGAGGTTTTTTGCATAGGCGTATGTAATGTGGGGCGTCTAAACATAGATGAACTGGGGTGTACATCCATGGGTGTGGGTTTTGCCACTTCCATTTGATTAGTTGGAAGTACGTGTTTATATGCGGGGTGAGTTGATCGAAAGTTATCAGACTTTTTCTGATGGACATAATTAGTTTTCGCCAAATCACCAGCTGCAATGATTCTTGCAAATTCTTGACGCTTTTGATCCGATTCCAGCTTCTGAGCAGTTGCCAGTGCTGTCGGCAAATCTGCCGGTCTCGCAGACAAGAGTATGTCACTCAAAGGACGGCGTAATCCTGAAATGAATACACGTAGTGCATTATCCCTAGCTCGTTCATTAAGTGCACTAGCTATATCTTCGTTATTGGAGTAGCTCATTTTGTTCTTATTTATTATAAGGGTCAGATGCTCATCGACGGAGTCATAAAATTCCGTGATTGATTTATTCCCTATCTGAGGATGCTAAGTTCATTCTCCAACGCCTGCAGGGATCTTATATTGGCGTAACACTGATCTAACCGAATTTAAAATCGTGTTAAATGCGGATAACTCGGCATTAGCCGCCCGGTTATTTTATTACGGAAAATCCCCATAGCTACATAATAGTTTTCAGTTCCCTCAGAATAATACACCATAACAAAATGGGCCGCTTCCCTCCATGCAGGGTAAGTTTGGCCCTCGCCTCTAAATTCTGCTAAGGATTTCACTACATCGAGGGAAGTCCACCTGTTGGATCGTCCTACAGTCACCGGGTCGTATCGGTCTAGCCTTGGCGTTAGATTCTCAAACTGTTGGGTCAACTAATTTACTTTTTCCTGAAGCTCCCTGGTAATTGCTTCCACTGAAGCAGCGATAAATCGACTATCTGTTCTTTAGTAAAACTTGTCATTTTAATTACTTTAATTCAGCTATCGTAAGAAAAACAATTGACAATAGTACGAGAGGATGACCCGGACAAACATAATTTAATCTTATTGTAAATTAAATAATTACCAAGAAAAAGAAAGACAAAAAAATCTATTCGCGAAAACAAAACACACAAAAAAAGGGAAAATAACTTTACAATTCGGACCGAAAGTGTAGTTACAATTTTCTTATTGTTGATTTACAGTTGTGGTTGCAGCTTTGTTTGACATCTTCCAAAACAAAAATTTTATTCAGGTGTTGATTTGAGTTTTTACTAAACTTGTGTGTACAATTTTTCGCTGTTGTTTGGCTGTTGATTTACAGTTTTTTTATACCCTCCACCCCAGTGTGCAGAGGGTATATAAGTTTGTCATTCCGTTTGCAATAATTACAAAAAAAATTCTGGACCCCAAAAAATATATATATTTGTGATCCTTATAACAAGCGAAATTGATTGATTGATGAAATTGATATAGCGATGTCCGTCTGTCCGTCTGCTCGTTGGCATTAAAAATGATTCCCTAACATTCCGAGATTTGAATGAAGAACTAAAAAAAGTCTTGAAAAAATATGATTTTCTATGTTGTTCTTGTCACGATCACGCCCACAAAAGGACAGCTAGGGTTATCATTTTTAGTGAGAATGATTCATCAAGATCATAGGAAGATTTCAATTTCAAAAATCGTTAAAATCGGTGGAACAGGTCCAGGAAAATCTCTGAAAAAGTAAAAAAAAAATGAGAAATATGATGTTTCTATATTGTTCTTGTTGTTATGCTAAATGTTGTGCTGTTGTCATAGCTGCACTTGTTGTTTTTGTGGTCGCTGTGGTAATAATATAATAAAACCTAACCCTTTGTAATTTTTTTTTTATCAACTGGTAGAAAAATTTAAAAGTTTCCATTGTTTTGGCATCACAAAAAAAATTTTTTAGATCATTTTTCCATCGCCACGGGCCCGGTTGCAAAGTTTCAGATCAATTGGGTCACGGGAAAAGGTTTAAAAATCGATCCAAAATTTTGTCGACAAGCAGACACTATGGGTTAATATAAAGGGAGTAAAAATTCACCAACATCTATAGCAAATAATGCTAAACTACCTATGTAGTTGTTAATAAAAAAACATTGTAAATTTACAAAAAAAAAAATAAATTATGTATTAATTTATTTAAAGAAAAACACAAGAATAACTTTTGATGTTGTATTTTTTGTGTGTAATATTTACATATACATACATACATATATTAACTAAAAATATATATATAATAAATATCAATATTCTGGGATTTTTATAACACGGTGTCTCGTATAGCTGTAATTCATGGCAATGTTCATGTTCAAGTCAGAGAAATATAATAACGTCAAAACGCGAAGTGGGCAAATTATGTCTAGACATTTCATTTCCAAAATGTCTGAACTGTAAACACTTAAATTTGTGTCCAATTTCCTCCCACGCTTTTCTTTTTAAGTCCGTTTTTTATAGTTTTCACTTTTTTAGTTCCATAAACACTCATATTCGCGATACATATTAATGATTTGATTTAAGTTGCGCCATTTTAAAATAATTAAACATCAAAATCGAATGAAAATTCAAATTAATGGCAGCATTTAATGCAGAATTTCTGTCGTTTCAACATTAGCGGTCTCCCCTAGCCATTGTTCACTGCCATGAATTATTGCTAGTCGAGACACCATGTAACACCGCAAGTTTTGCAAATATCAAAATATTCTAAATAATACAAGCCGATAGCCTAAGTTGCTAGTCCTTTAACTTTAAGATTTATTATAATTTGAATTGTAATAAATATCTAATAAATAAATAAATAAATAAATATATGTAATATAATATACATATACATGAAAAGCATTTAGAACATTACTGAACGTAACCGGAACGTCCCAACGCTTTTCATGTAACTAAAAAACAGCTGACACGTTACGTTACTGTTACGTGTGGTTAACTAGGCCTTAAATTAGTTCTATCATTATTGCTTGCTGCCACTAATGATGAATAATGTTACCCTGTTAAAAACGTAATGCAAATTTACTGGATTACTATAAAATTGCAATGAATATTTTAACTTGTTAAATGTATTATTATGATTTATTTCTTTAAATGCGCATATAAAAACTAAAGTTTGTTAATTATAGAGCATAAATATTATTAAAATAATACTAATGATAATAAATGTTAACCGTTTCCCCAAAAATGTGCATATATGATGAACTCGCTAACTCAATTTTGTAAGCACAACAAGAAGTTAGTTAATATGCCAAACTTATGGTCATTATTATTTAAAAAAAGTAATATTTATTTATTAGCTAAAAAAAAGTAGTATAAAATGCATTGATTTTGATTTTGTAGTATTTTGTATTTTTTGTATGTAATATTTACATTTACATACATATGTACATATATTAAATAATAAAATATGTAATATACATATATTCTATATATGTATATCCATAATAACCGCATGTTAGGAATAAATCGGTATATTATATTTATATAAAATTCTCCAATATGTACTTTGTTTTAGGGAAAATAAATTTCTTTTGTATTAACAAACAGAGTGTCACTTCATTTTGCTCAGTGTTGCTATGCCACAGTAGATGGCGCCGCAATTTTTGTTTTAATAGCTTTGTTCTAATTAGTTATATAAAATTATTATTCTGCTTTACCTACAAAATATCTGATTTCGATTATATATAATTTTTAAAAATTGTTTATAATTACTAAAGCATTATTATTCACATAAATACAAAATTGCCCCTTTTAAATTTTTCATTCAAATTTAAGAAAATATCAATTCTAAAAACTGTAATTCAGATTTCCAATTTTAAATTAGAAAATATCAATTGAATTTCAGAAAATCATATTAAAATGTCGGAAATAATAACTTGAAATTTAGAAGACATCAATTGAATTTTAAAAATATAAATTTTATTCTTTAAACACAAATTGAAATTCAAAAAACACCAAATATGTTTACATTTAAAAACGTTTACATATAAAAAAATATTGCCATTTAGGAGACATTATTAATAGCATTTCAGGATAAGAAAACATTAATTGAAATTCAATGAAGTTTAGAAAACTTCAAATGATATTTAAGAATTGCGAACATAAAAATTGTTACATAAATAAAGCGGAATTTGATGAGAATGTTATTTGTATATTATTTTTTCACAATTTTTGTGGAAGAAAATTTGAAGTTTTTCAGAAAATAGAGATAACAAATTATCTTATTTAAAATTTTTGGGACATCTGGCTTTTTGCGTTTGGCATCCCTTATTTGAACCAGTTCATGATGACTTCAAAATTTGACTTCATGGTAGGCAAAGTAAAACCCAAAAAAATTGAGTCAATAAATGAAAATATATTTTATTAACATAATTTAATTCAAAATCGAAAGTTGGCATCACTGGGTTAGAATTTGTATTGTATTGTGTTATTTTGTGTTATCACAAAATCTAATAGAGAAAACTCCCTTTTAATATGTAAAAAAAAAAATATTTTCCAAATATGGGAACATTTTAACAAAAAAAATTGAGAGCGCTTTTTCGCAATGAAGATTAGGGCGAGCTATTTAATTTGCAAAAACTTTAAATTAAACGAGAGTTTATATCATATAACCGGAAACGCATGCATATAAGTATATAACTTAAATGCAGCCGATC
Source organism: Cordilura impudica (assembly GCA_963682025.1). Lineage (NCBI taxonomy): Eukaryota > Metazoa > Arthropoda > Insecta > Diptera > Scathophagidae > Cordilura > Cordilura impudica. The sequence goes on from OY821519.1 coordinate 179,753,709, forward strand.
AGCAACCACTATGACCAAAAAGCAAACACCGAAACGTGTTTTCCGAAATAATAGAAAAGACGAAAACGATCTTTCCTCGTTGGAGCGCGAATTACTAATGTGAGAGAGCTTTATAGACCAACTCTTAAAATAAACAAAAATCATCTGTTAAGCGGATCAACCCAAAGAATTTGCTGAAATAATTTGGTATTAAGTTTAACAAATTGTTTACTTTTTCAAATATATTGTTTACATTTATTATCAATACTCAAACCGAGGTGGAGGATATCAAAGATTCGGCACAGCCGAATTTAACACTCTTACTTGTTTTTTATTAACTTTTAATATTTTTTTTTTGAGTTATGGTACTAGTTATGCACTTTGTCTGTTCTTTAAATTTTAATTTATACAATTTATTTTTTTCAAAGAATTTCGTATACATTTTGTAAACGGTTTTTTTTTTCTTAAAGTTTTTCAGGTTCTAAAAATAGACAGTTTTAGACAGTATTTTTTTTTTAAAAATTCGTATTTAAGTTTAATATTATTTCTTTTTTAAACAGTTTTTTTTTTAAGTTTTTCAGGTTCTATGCCTTTTATTTAACTTTTTTCATTTTGGTATAGTATACTGTGTACCTTTGTTTTATCGAACTTTATTTTTTCACTTCGGTATACTATGTACCTTTATTTTACCTAAATTTATTTATTCACTTCGGTTTACTATTTATGTACCTTTATTACGCGTTGGGCGCCAGTTAATAAGACACGATTCTTTTGTGGTTCAAACTAGAAGAATTCTTTTTTATTTAATCAAAGGTTTTTATTAAGTTAATAGTGCTAACAATTCACTTTATTAAAAATTAAAATTTACCCAAGATTGGTCAATCATAAGAATGCCAATATTACATTAACAAAGATATAGGCTATTATAATATGATATTAGGTATTTAAAATAAAAAATAAAAATTACAATGCGTTAATATTGCAATTATTATTGATTTAAAATTTATGTTAAATTGGCCAATCACAAAACAAAGTTAAAAATGCAGAATAAAAATAATAAACATTAAGGGTGTTCTGCAATAAGTTCCAATAAAACATTAGGGGGTTTTCGTGCACACGTTAACTTATACAGTCGTCGCATATAAATCTCACGAAATTTCTGGCATCCAAAATTCCCATGGAGTACTGCTCGATGCCGGAGCACTTGACTGACACATGATAAACCTTATCGCATACACCATTACATCTTATTCCCGTTTCACTCCGAATCGACGATCTGCATGCGCTTAAGGAGAATCGAATTACAAACGCTTGTGTGAATTTTGTAACCAAATTGGTTCAGATTTTTTTTTATTTTATATTTTTATAAAATTATTTTTTTTTATTATTTAAAAATATAATTATATGGTAAAATTAGATGTCATTCCGTTTATAATAAAGTGATTTCTTTAAAAAAAGCGCACTTAAACAAAACAAGTAAGAGTGTTAAATTCGGCTGTGCCGAATCTTTGATACCCTCCACCTCGGTTTGAGTCTTGATAATAAATGTAAATGAAAAAGTAAACAATTTGTTAAACTTAATACCAAATTATTTCAGCAAATTCTTTGGGTTGGTTTTCGTCTTTTCATCGTGGTTGCTGATCGGCGTGCATTTAGGTTATATACCTATATGCATGCGTTTCCGGTTATATGACAACTTCTCGTTTAATTTAGTTTTTGCTAATTAAATAGCTCGCTCTAACCTCCATTGCAAAGGTAATGGTTGTGTAGGGTGGCTATATGCACTAAATCGTGCTAATTGGAGATGGCTGTATAGTTTCTTTTAACTGGCCAAATATTTCTTCATTGCGGCCATATAGGTCGGATGGAGTAACAAAATAATAACCAAAAAAAACTCTCAACTTTTTTTATTAAAATATTGCCATATTTGGAAAACATAGAGAATAAATTTATATTAATAAATATTCAAATTAGGGATGCCAAACGCAAAAAACCAAATGTCCCAAACATTTTAAATAAAATAATTTGTTCTCTTTATTTTCTGAAAAACTTCAAATTTTCATCCAAAAAAAATTGTGAAAATTTATATATAAAAAATAACATTCTCATCAAATTGCATTTATTTATGTAACAGTTTTTATGTTCGCAATTCTTAAATATCATTTGATGTTTTCTAAAATTCATTGAATTTAAATTGATGTTTTCTGTAGTGTGTTTCTGTAAATTTCAACGATCCGACAATCGCAAAATATATCGACAGCTATTGTTGTGCAAGATTAAGTGATTCACTAAGTACATACATCTTAACGACAGTCGACAAATCTATTTTTCTCTTTATTTAAATTGTAAACGAGTGGCATCTCTGTCAAAATAAGCGAAAAACACAAAGAATAGAAAAAAACAAATTACTTCGTGTTTGACAGGATGATTTTATGTTTATGTTTAATATCTTTATTATTTTACTAATATTTCTGTGTATTTATTTGAAAATAAAATAATGAATTGAATATGCTATTTAATTTTTTTATTTATATAAAAAAGTTTTTTAATTAAAGCAAAATATTTTCACTATTTTATGATTTTTAATTATGTATGACGACATTTCAACCTAAAAATTCAAGTTTTTATTGATTGAATAAACAACACAAAAATGGTTGTCGTTTAGATAACAACAACAGCTGACTTTAACAATAGCGAATATCGTTTAAAAATTTTACTGATAATTTTGAATTTTCTTTTTTTAACGATTCGACTATCGTTAAAAGAAGTTACTGAATCGCGGTACTGAAAAGCTATTAATTTCTCCTGAATGTCAATATTTTTTTAAATGTATTTGGTGTTTTTTTTTTTTTGAAATTTCAATTTGTGTTTAACGAATAAAATTTATATATTAAAGATGCAATTGATGTCTTCTAAATTTAACATTATAATTTCCGACGTTTTGATATGATTTTCTGAAATTCAATTAATTGTAATTTATAATTGGAAATTTTTAATTCCAGTTTTTAGAATTGATATTTTCTTAAATTTGAATGGAAAATTTAAAAAGTGCAATTTTGTATTTATGTGAATAATAATGCTTTAGTAATTATAAACAATTTTTAAAAATTAGATGTAATCGCAATCAGATATTTTGTAGGTAAAGCAGAATAATAATTCTATACAACTATGTAGAACTGTTTTGAAAGCAAAAAACTCATTGATGAACTCGGTAACTCTATTTTGTAAAGACAACAAAAAGTTAATATGCCAAACTTATGTTCATATATGTAAAAGAATAATGAAAATACGTATGAAATAAAAGACCAGCCCGTGTATACTCTTAACATTGTTCTGTATGTTATCCAGTTGAAAATATTAACATTCATGTTAAAATAGAAATAACTATTGCAAAGCTAATTAGAACAAACAAAAATTGTGGCGCCATCTACTGTGGCATAGTCACGCTGAGCAAAATGAAGTGAGACTCTGTTAATGCAAAAGAAATGTATTTTCCCCACAACAAAATATTGCAGAATTTTATGTAAATAAAATAATATACCGATTTATTTCTAACATGCAGTTGTTATGTATATACATATATAATATATGTATATTATTTGTATTATTTAATATGTTTATATAAATTTATAAATCAATTTATGCATAAAATTTTTTTTTGCTATATTTACATTGTTTTTTTTTATTAACAACTAGGTATTTTAGCATTATTTGCTTTAGATGCTGGTGAATTTTTACTCCCTTTATATTAACACGTAGTGTCTGCTTGTCGAAAAAATTTTGGATCGATTTTAACCAATTGCCCGTGAGCCATTCGATCTGAAATTTTGCAGGCAGGCTCGTGGTAATAACAGAAATGATCAAACATTGGAAACTTTTAAATTTTTCTACCAGAGTTAATAAAAAAATGTACAAAGGGTTAGTTTTTATTATATTATTACCACAACGACCACAAAATAACAAGTCCAGCTATGACAACAACACAACATTTAGAATAACAACAAGAACAATATAGAAACATCATATTTTTCATTTTTTTTTTTACTTTTTCAGAGATTTCCCTGGACCTGTTCCACCGATTTTAATGATTTTTGAAATAGAAATCTTCCCATGAATTTGGTGAATCATTCTCACTAAAAATGATCACTGTAGCTACACTATTCAGGGCGTGATCGTGACAAGAACAACATAGAAAATTATATTTTTTCAAGACTTTTTTTTAGTTCTTCATTCAAATCTCGGGCCCTAACCGACCGATTTGGACGATTTTAAATAGCAAACTTTTCAGGATGTTAAAGAATCATTTTTTATGTCAACGAGCACCCTAGCTGCCCGATTGATGCCGTCATCGTGATTTCCACAGACGGACAGACGGACATCGCTATATCAACTCCGGTTGTTATAAGGATCACAAATATATATATTTTATGGGGTCCAAAATTTTTTTTCTAATTATTACAAACGGAATGACAAACTTATATACATATACCCTCTGAACACTGGAGTGGAGGGTATAAAAATAGATTTGTTAAAAAACTGCAGTTTTTTAAAGTACTATTTAAAATAACAAAAAATCCAACATGGAGAATGAGACGATCCACGATCCTCCGTTTCTCAGTATAGCTCACATTCCACTGACCTATACCACCATTTAACATCGTTCGCGTTTTATAAAAAGGTTAGTTGTTTTAAATATGACCACTGTTTTTATAAAAGGTGTTTTTTAAGTCACTTTATTTGAATAAAATGAATTTTCTTTAAAAAATTATAATTTTTTTTAAAATAAATTCCTTCTAAAATTGTTTTAATAGTGTAAGTGTTTTTTTGCCACCAATTTTTTAATAGGTTCAATTAATAGGTTAAATTAATACCTATCGGATTAGTAAATAAAACTTTTTTATGGCGTTTTCTTTTTTATATATTCTAAATTAAGAGTAACCTAATTTTATACATCAATCGAAAGGTCTCAAAGTGCAGTGTCCTTAAAATGCAAAAAATCTTGATTGTTATCCTCTTTGAAGTCATGGGGTGAAAATATTCAAAAAAGGGGAACAATGTGGAAATATTCTCACACTATGACCTGAAAGAAGTCAATGGCTACAATTTTTTGCGATTTACCAGCGCTCGACTTTGTTGTACAACACAAATGTTTGTAGTATTTCCTCAAGGACGAATATACAGAATTTTTTACATATTTTAAAGGCGTTTTCAATAGATAGACAGACGGACATGTCCTGATTGATTTGTACTTTTATAAGGATCAAGAATTTATATAGTTTATGAAATCTCCGAAGTTTATTTCGATGAGTTACAAACGGAATAACAAACTGAGATACTTATAGTACTTAGTTCATTTGTTATAGACTAATTGCGGTTAATATCGGAATAGTTTTTTATATGCGAACTGAGAATTAAGTGAAAATATATTTTACAACATTCATATACGAAATGTACTTTTGATTTAATTCGAATCAGAAATTCGCAATTAATTTTTTTTTTCTTCTTTAATATTTTAGCTCTTGGCTTTATAATATATCTCGTGGCATTGATCTTGAAACTGTTACTCCACGTTTTTATTCCAAAAGTATTGGATGCTGTAAAAAGTTTCCTGGTCGCAATAATATAACAGGAGTTAAAACACTGCAGCATTGGCTCAACGAGTTGGCAAATGAAATAAATGATCGCTTAGAAAAAGATATTTGTGAAAATAATCGGCGTGCTAAACAAATGGTGGTCAATTTTACACAAGAAATCGACGGCGCAGAAATATCAAGTTCACGTTCAGCACCATTACAGAGTTATGACACCGAATTTTTGGCTAAAACAAGTCTCGAAACTATTAAAGGGAATACTAAACAATTCTTTCGTGCGGGCAGCGAAAGCGTTTTAAATAATCCCATAAAATTTTTGGGTATAAGTGTGGGAAAATTTGAAACAATATCCAATTCACAAAATAACATTCAAGAAATGTTTGCACAACAGGCAGCTAAAAAGAAAAGACTTAGCGCTGATGACAAACAAGAGCCAGATACTACTGCTATTGGTAGCATTAGTTCTGTCAATATTACAGCAAACTCAATTCAGAAAGTGAGTAAAGAAAATGAAAAAACTAACGAGTCACCCATTCAAATACCAAAAGAAAAAAAGAAACATGATGTAAGAAGTTTCTTTTTGAATGCTCAAACATCTCAAACAGAAACAAAATCACCTAGTGGTCAAAATAGTTTTGGGGAGCATGTTAATGGAACAAGTAGTTTTACGAGAAATGAAACACAACTTAAAGCCGACCAAGAAAATGATTGTACTTTAACAAATAAAAGAATTAGCACTTGCAAAGATAACGTGGCTAAATATCCTCCAAAAAGTTTCTTTGTCGAAGTATTAAAACAAAAGAATACTGAAATTCTTAGGGAATTGACGACAACCACAGATAATTTCGATAACGACATTGATCCCACCAAAGATTCAATGGATATTTTTGAAACTGGTGGAACTCAAAACGATTGCAATGAATTAAATGATTTAATAAATGATATAAATACAATGCAAAATGAAGAAAATGAAAATAAAGTTATATCTACTAGCAAGTTATTTCAACTCGATAGTAATTTAAGTTACAATGAAACTATTATAACAGATAATGTTTCGAACACGATTTCTAAAACTCTTCATAATAAACGCAAATATGATACAATTTGTGATAGTAATGAACTAAATCTTAAAGATTATCGTGCTCAATATGCGGAATTTGCTACGCCAGAATTTCGACCAGAATTGTTACAATTTTCAAATTGTTTGACGTGTGGTGCCAAAATTCTCAATGACCCATTATCTGTACAAACTCATCAAGATCATCATTTTGCTCAAGAACTAAGCCAAAAACAACGTGATGAATATAGAAATGAAATTCGAACAAAAATTAATGCTTCAAAATCTCCACCCAACACTGTTGCAAATAGAAAATCAAAAAAAATACAACAACTGAACAACAAAAAGTCATTCAGTGCCGATATAACAAAATTCCTTAAACCACCAACGTCTTCGGTACCATTATCACATTCGAATCAAAATCAGGAGCCGAAATTTGATCTGACCATTGTAGAAATCTGTGATATTTGTAATGTACCAGTAAAATGTGATGATATTTTAGAACACAAAGATTTCCACATGGCCAAAGAGCTACAGAGAAAATTGAATCAACTAGAAGTTAACAAGGTGCAAGTTCTAAAGAAACCAATATCAGAAATATCACGGAAAAGTATGAATTCATCTATATCTGAGTCACCTCGCCAAGGGAAGTTTGTTACTAAACCCATAACGAAATTTTTTACTCAACCTCAGATATAATTCAAACTAGTATAACATTTATTTTGTTTAATAAGAGGACAAAATATATCTGGTAGTTATTTCTGCCTTAAGTTTATTGCCTTACAGTGTGAGATGCACAAATTCAAACTTAAACCTAATGTGTTCAAATAAAAACTAATATAAAATATACCAACTAAGTATATTTTTTTATAATGGCTAGTGTGACTAATATATGTCTTAACTAGTGTGTATCCCTGACCCTGTCAGGGATCAAATGACTCTTCCCTAAATTTTGAATGTTTATAAATAGAGGCAAGCTATTATTTGTACAGTTAATGACCATTTAGTTACATCTTACTTTGACAGTATTATTCTGTTAAATAAGCAGGAGTCCGTGTTTGTAAAAAATTTAATGTTTTTTTTATCAGGGACCGCAATAGTTACAATTTTATCATAAAGGTTAGAGCAGAAATTAAATTTATTATTTGATTTTTATTTTAGTAACCATATTGTTCATATAGAATATATGACTGGATCGGTGATATCCATACAAATATTATAAAACCTTTTGTGTGTCTGTATGTTTGTCTAAGCTTCAGGCCAAAATGGCCGAAAGAGTCTGAAGCACCACCACAGCGGTGGAAAACGGTGAACAAAAAGAGAAAAAACAGGGGGATTATTATGTAATTCTATTCGAAAGAAAAAACTTACGATTTCATACAAATTGTATTTTGTAGTACGATTTTCGAAAATTTATTTACGAAAGTACGGAAATATTTTTCGAACCGGCAACTTTTTTCACCCTTACGAAAAACAGAAATTCCCCTTTCGTAAATGCAATTATGTAATACGAAAGTACATGTCAAATACCGTATCTTTTTCGAAATATATTTTGTTGTGGAAGAAACAAAAAGTCTTAAAATGTAATTATTATTATAAATAAATATATGAAAAAGTGTTTAATAAATAATTAAAAATTCAAAAAATAATTTTATTTTATTTTTACGTTGCTGAATCTTTAAAGGAGTGGATCACATAAAAAAATTAATACAAAATAAAGACTATGAAATAATGGTGGATTTTATGATAACACATCCCGATTTAGCAAAAGGTCACATTAATGTTTCAAATGCTAAAAGCGAGTGGAGAGACTTGTGGACAAAGTTGTCTCTGGATTTAGATGCTGCTGGTACCCCAACTCATGATTACGCTAAATAAAACAGTACGTTTTTAATGATTGAAAATTCTATAAGTAATATATTCAAATGCAAATATGTTTCTAGGTATGGGCAGACTTTATAGGTATTTCAGGTACCGGAGGTGGACCAAGAAAGAGTTGTCACATTGTTAACTATAGATATGGCTGTGGTCGGCACGGATGGAACTTGGCGCTAATTCAAATTAAAAATTGTCACGTAAAGTCAAAATTCCGTAAATAACAGTGCGGTTCAATATGAAGAGGATGACGATACTATGAAGGAGTATTTAAATATCGCTGGCGAAGAAACATGTTCCAGTCTTCCAGAACAAAGTCTATACAATACCCCATGAAGGCAAAGAGAAATCCCTTGAAATAAAGACAGTCTTCTACAAAAACAAGTTGATAATCAAAATACGCATCAGGAAAATTCTATAAAAGTTATGTCGATCAGAACCTGAGGAGTTGTTTGAATTTATTAAATGAATTTTTTATTTAACTTTAAAATAATAAAATAATATAAATAATAAAATAATATAAATAATAAAATAATATAAATAAAATAAAATAGTAAAAAAATAAATAATAAACTTTTAAATTAAGGATTTTCTTTATTCTTTATATTTTTGTTTTTAATTTTGACGTTTAACCACAAGTGCTGACAACATTGACGTTAAAATCAGAATGCTGCTAAATTTTTAACCGATAAAAATTTGGCATCACTTGTTTTTACCCTTTTATACATAAAAACAACTCTGTGACGCATTCGAACGAGTTAGAGATACGATTTTACTTTCGAAACGGAAATTCTTTTCGAAAGGTTTTTTCTTCCGAATCGAATTATATAACAACCCCCCAGTTTGCGGCGAACAGACCGAATGCAATGATTATATCGGCTAATGGGGAAGTGTCGTACACAGACATACTACGAAGGATCAAGGCCGATCCCGGCCTACAGGAATTAGGTGACGAGGTAAAAAAGGTCAGAAGGACCATGAAAGGAGACCTGACGCTCGAACGTTTTGGGACGAGCGAAAATTATTATTAATTAGTGGGAAAAGCCCTCGAAGGTCAGGCGGAGATTAAAATCAAGACGGGTGAGACCGAGATCGAGCTCAAAGACCTTTACGAGGTGACGACTGAGGGTGACATATGCAAGGCACTTGAGCAATTAGGTGTTCACGAAAAAGTGGACAAGAGCCTTATAAAGGTATACGGTGGGACCCAGATGGTTAGATTAAGTACCAGATAAGACATCCCACAAGCACTACAAACGGAGAAAATTAAGATCGCATGGTCGGTGTGCAGTGTTCGCAAACCACTAACACTGAAACGATGCTTTAATTGCATGGAATACGGACACATTGCCAGGGTGTGTAAGAGCAGCAATGACAGGTCGAATCTGTGCAGACAGTGCGAAAAGGCGAATCACATTGCGAAGAACACCTCGGAACCAAAATGTATGCTCTGCGTCGAAAATGGAGAAAATAAAATATGGCATATTGCTGGAGGCAGCAGATGTCCGGTGTTCAAGAAGAAACAAGGAATGGAAGATGAGGATAACGCAGCTAAAACTGAATCATTGTGCAGTAGCCCACGACCTTCTGCAAGAAACGGTGCTGGAAATGGACGTTGATGTGGCGATAATTTGCGAACAGTACAGGAACCTTAGTAGCAGTATATGGGCGAAAGACAAAACGGGAAGAGCGGCTGTCGTGCGGGAAACATGCTATCGAGGAGACAATGGACTACCCATTAGACGGATTCGTCAAGGTGAAAATCCAGGGGGTCCACTTCTACACTGAATATCCCACTGGAAGACTTCGAAGTATACATAGACACCCTCATCCGAGATGCAGCGAAATACAACCCAACCGTCGCTGGGGAAGCAAGCATACAAATGCCTGAGGTCGTACCTTCTCGAGGATCTCTCTCGACTTGATCTGGTACTCTGCAACACGGGCGGCACTCAAACATTCAGAAGAAAAGAACAGGGTTCCGTGGTTGACCTCACCTTTGTGGGCCCGTTCCTGGCGGGAAACCTTGAATGGAAGGTTAATGAACACTACACTGTCGTATATGTAGTACATTTATGTATAAATGTATGTAAGCACAATGAGGTGCTAGTAAAACAAAATCAAAACAAACAAACCTACATACACACACATGTCCATTGGCTAGCGACAGTAAAATGTACAACAGAAAATATCAAGTGGATATTGGGGTAGGTCAAGCGACGTTAATAAATGACTCAGTGTGTTTGTTTGACTAAGCGGGTTACAGTTACAAAGCAATGCAATCGAATGGAGTTGATTGATCGATATGTAGATCAACTATATTTGATTTCATGTGTAAACCGAATACAATACACGTGTTAGTGTATTGTATCGGCATGTACTTTAACCAGTACAATTCCACTCCCTTTGTTTGGAATTGTACTCAATGTATGAAATTAATTTTAATAGAAGAACCACCCAAAATTCATAGTCGCCTGGTACAATTGTACATATTTATGTTAATACTAATATTAAAAATAGAGTTAGAACAAAATTATAATTATGGAGTGACTTTAGAAAGCCACACCCAAAACTATTTTAGAATTACTCACAATTGTTAGTTTATAAGCAGGGACTTTATTAAATAAAGAAGGCTTTTTATTCCAACAACCGAACAATACAGATGTCTAATTATTTGAACGCTCACACGATGATATAAATCCAAGCAACGATGCATCCTTTCAACTAATAGAATATATCATCATTCTTTTTCCATTATATGGCGATCCTGCCACCGAATCCTGCCGACTGCGACCGAATCCTGCCGAATCCTGTGGATGGGAAGACATCCAAGCAACAGACAGAATCCTGTAAGTAAGCCGTACCGCCTTAAACATACCTAACGTGAGTGAAAATGGTAGATAGCAGTAAGCTAAACCATTAGTTTACCACCAACGGCATAATAGCAGTAGAAAGTGCAAACTTAACTGCGTATATTGCGTTGAGGAAAGTTCTGGCTCAACGATAATAACAACAACTATCATCAAAAGCTGAGGATGAAAACAACTAGCCTGTTCCTGATTTATATTTTATTTTTTGGTTCGTATAAAAGTGTAATAATAGAAATAACCAACAGACACCGCATTGGCGAGGTTGGTGGAATTTCTAAAAAGAAAGTTTTTTTTTTTTGAACTTTGTGAAAGTATTTATAAAATTATGAAGTGAAATTTTGTAAAATGGTTATTTTATAAATTTTTTAAAAGCAGTGAAGTGAAATTTTTATATTTAAGTAAATATTTTATAAATTTTTAAATTTTCGTGAAGGTGATTTTTGAAGAAATTTTTTTTTTTTTTTAAATAACGTAACAGTGAACTTGCATATTTGCGTCTATATATCATTTTTGCGACAAACACCACAGATGGTAGTGGATAGCTTACGGTGAAAAAACTAGTTAAAATCCGATGGAAGAATCTTGGGAGGAATTGGAAAAGGGAATGCGTATAGCGGAAGGAATGCGTATAGCCGAAGAAGAAGATAAAAGAACCAAGCTGATTGAACGTATAGCGAAAATTGTGACGGTGATCTGTTTTGCGCTTTACTGTAACAAAAGAATTTCTGTTACAAGCAGAATAAGAAATAAGAAAAGAAATAATAACCTTGATCTTGAAATTATTTTCAAGTTCAAGTATGTACGGTAAACACCTTATATGGTAACATGCTAATGGAAAATTTTTTGTTCTATTTTTGCAAACTGATTAATGGAGCGATTTGTTTGTCTCTTCGTTGTTTATATGAATTCATGATTGTTCATGTATGTATGGGTCAACTACAGCTTGCAATCCTTCTCGTTCTCCCACCTGGTTTTCAGCTATTGGTATTAGCTTGCCCCTTCATTCACTAAATAATCTCACTTACTCTCTCTCCTTTTAATATGAGTTGGTATTTTTTTTTTACGAAAAGAGTGAGATTATGAACGAGTGTATGTATATCTATGTGTATTAGGGATAAAGAGATAAAAAGTTACATAATGACATACATAGGCTATTCTATGAGTGGGTGAGCGTAGGTAATAAAAAAAAAACAGGATTATTTTTTTGGTTGTGCTAGAGAAAAAAAAAGAAGGCTTGTATAATTGGTGGTATGAAGATGACGCCAGAATTGAAAAATTCATTGAAGTTTTAATCGTGAAAAGGGAAGCATTGTTGCTTGGACGTGGCAGCCATGACGTGATTTTTTTTTTGACTTTGAACAAAAACAGAATTAAAAAAATTTTAACATATTAAAAATAAAATTTCCTGAAATTAGGGCATTGCAATAAACTCGAAAACGTGTTGTATAGAATAAAAACAACGAAGATATTTTTTAAAGTTACTCAAAAAAAAAAAGTTAAAAGAAATAATTTTAAGATAATATCCTAATGTTAATGAATAAGTGACAAATAAAACTGTAGATTTTAGTGTTTAAGAAAGAGGTGGACAAAAAAAAAACCCTTACATTAAATTAAGAAAAAATTTAATTTGTTAACTTTTGAAAAAAAAAAAAAACGTGTTAATACGTGTAAACTAAAACTGAAAATTGTATAAACTTAAAACCGTTAACTGGCTAAAGCAAGCATTGCAAAATGTTGTAACCAAAAGAAAAATATTAAAGAAAGTGACACCAAATTAAAACAAAACCCCAGCGTCTGGCGGCAGCAGCTTCATCCTCAACAACTACAACCATATGGCGCTAATTAAAAGACACTAATTAAAATGTTTCTTAAATCTAAATTAAATAAAAAATTTCCTAAGATTTGTCTAACTATAAATTAAAATTATTTTCTAAAGATTTTTCTAATTATAAATCAAAATTTTTTCTAAATATAAATTTAAACATAAATTTTAAATAAAAATTTTCTAAATTAAGAAATTTGCTAAATATAAAATTAAAATAAAAATTTTCCTAAATAAAAATAAAATTGAGCTAAAATTAAAAAATTATAATAAGAAATATAATTTAGCTAAAAATGAAAATTTTGTAAAAAAAAAAAAAAAAAATGGTAAAATTTTTCTAAATTTTTCGTAACACAAAATTTTGCTAAAATTTAAAATTAACCTAAATTTAACACTATAGAAATTTAAGAGAATTTACAAAATGGTACCATATTTAAAAAGAAAAATTTTTTGTTAAAGTTAAAATTAAAACTAAATTTAATTTAAAATATTATTATTATTCTGTAGTGCTAAATTTCAAATTGAGATAAAATTAAAATTTGCTAAACTTAAAATTTTGCTAAAAATAAAAATTGGCTAAAAAAATTAAAATGTTACGAAAAAGAATTTAAAATTAAAATTAAAACCCTTAAAATGAAGGGTAAATAAAAATTTGTTAAACCCAAAGTAGAAAACCAAACCAAACTCTTATCATTGCAGTGGGTTACCTCCAATTGAGATGGAGTCGAGGTAACATGGTAGGGAGGGCAAAAGGGGCAGAACACCTCGTCCCCAATCCCAAGGTAAGTATGGCCATCCGTCCCATTTAGCGTCCGTGTTTTTGACAGTTGTTTTCTTTTAATCGCACGTGAAAATCTGTGGTGCGGTTTCCCTGGGCCTGAGCAAGACCCCACCCATCCGGCGAGCTAGGCCCCTACGCCAGCACGTGCGACCAGCAAAGGCTCAGGGAAACGGAAGCGGATCTTCCACCAACGCCGCACCATTACAAAATAAAATCGGATATTAAAGAGTTCCGGAAAGCAAAGAAATTATCGAAAAAGAAAGATGGGGAGCACCCAAACTAAAATCAACGAGGTAATCTCAGCTACATCCCAAGCACCGACAGCAGTAAGCATAAGTCTTGAAATTGTAATTTTTGTCTGCGTGGTGGTGACAGTAATAGTAATAATGAAATATTTGCGCAAATATGTGAAAAAACAGATACGAAGACATAGTATAAGAGCTGGTTTACAGCAATAACTTCAAAATCACACTGGTAGAAAAAAGAAGAAAAATGTTTGAATAAATAAAATTTTAAGATAAAATTTAAAACATGTAAAAATATATATATATATATATATATATATATATATATATATAAGACAAATTTAATCAAAAATTATAAAAATAAATAAAAATATATAAATGTTTAATACTAAGAATAAATAAATTAAAGAAAAAGAAAATTTAATAATTGTTATTTCTCATGGATTCAATATTGAAATCATTAGAGTCAATATTGGTAAATGCAAGAAAGTCTATAGGTCGTCCATACTCTTTAGAAACTGTTTCAGCAAAGAGGTTAGAGATACAAGGTTTAGAAAAAGAATTAGAAAATATCTTAACAGAGTCAAACATTACAGAAGGACAAAGTATAAAAATATCGGAAAAATTTAGGAAATTAAGAGACGAAGCATTAGAATTGTTGACACAACATTCAAAAAATAAGGTTATACCGGATAAACAACAAATTGTGACAATGGAGTCCATGGACATAAATGAAATATCTGCTGTAATTAAGTTAATTAACATTTTTACGGGAAAAAAGAGCGAACTGAATAGCTTTGTTACAAGTGTAGAATTAGTATATGAAACAATACCAGCGACGAAACAAAATGCTTTTTTCAATTTCGTATTTAAATCACGTTTGGATACAAAAGTTCAAAATATGGTAAGACAAGAAACTATTCCAACGACTATAACAAAATTAATTACGGCATTGAAGACGACATACAGACCAGTTGGAAGTTCGAACAATGTTTTAAATAAGGTTTCCAGATTGACTCAAAAAGGTGAATCGGTTAGAGAATTCGCGAACAAAATACAAGAGTTGATTTCGGAATTGAACGAGATCCAAATATCGGAAGTCGGAGAGACAGATAGATCTTCTATAGTAAGAACAAATAACGTAATGGCGTTTAATACTTTCAAAAATGGTCTGAGAGATCAGCAAATCTTATCAACCATAAACGCCAGTAGGGTTACAAATTTCGTTGACGCATTGAAAATTGCAGAAGAGTCTGAGATGAATTCTTCACAGAGACAAATATTGTATGCTGCGAATGGCTATGCTGCAAATAGACAGCAACGGTCGAAATGTAATAAATGTGGTTCAGTACACGGCAATATATGTCCAGCCAACGGGGCAAAATGTAATAAATGTGGAAAGTTTAACCACTATGCGAAAGTTTGTCGTTCAGGTAATCAAAATCATGTCAGAAACAACGGACGAGATAATAACAATAATAGGAATAACAGAAATGTCAATAGAAGTAATAATAATTACCGTAATAATGGTAATAACAGGGGTAATAATAATAATTACCGTAACAATGGAAATAGCAATGGAAACAACAACAACATGGGAAACAGTAATAGAAGTTTCAATATACATAGAGCAGAGACTCAGGGAAACTTCCAGATGCCGGAGATTACACAGAGAGAATCTCCAGGGGGCATGAATTAGAGACAAAAAGAATATTTAAAATATCATCGAATCTTAGAAATTGCATCGAACTGAATATATTGGATACGAATACCGCGTTAACATTTTTAATAGACACAGGAGCGGATGTCTCTTTGTGCAAACAAAATTTTTTTTACCGTTACGATGTAGATTCGGATGATGACTGTTGTTTAACAGGGATATCAAGGGAACAAGTTAGATCTATTGGTTCCACAGTGATAAAGATAAATATAAATGATACAATAATAGAACACAAAGTGCAATTAGTAGAAGATGATTTTCCAATAAACACTGACGGAATCCTAGGTAGAGATTTCCTATCAAAATTCAAATGTAGTATAGACTATGATAAGTACATATTAACATTTACCATGAATAACGAGAACATAATCATTCCGATACATGACGATATAGTTGCCCTAAATCACATAAAAATTCCACCAAGAAGCGAAATAATAGTACCTTTTCATATAGATATAAAGGAAGACAAAATTATAATAAATAGGGAAATCATTGAAGGTGTGTATTTGGCAAATACCATAATACCAAAAGATGGCAATAAACACATAAAAATTCTTAATGTAACAAATGACAAGGTGACAATCAAAAATCTTAGAGTGGAAACTATTCCACTGGAAAATTATGAAATTTTTAGAATTGATAAGAACACAAATAAAAGACATGATTCGTATTCGGAAAGTAGATTTAAAAAGCTGTTAGAGAATTTGGATCTAAATAGTACAGACAAAGAAAGTCAAAGTGAGCTTGAAAATATTATAAAAAGGTATCAGCATGTATTCCATTTGGAAGGCGAAAAGCTGACTACAAATAATTTCTACAAGCAAACAATTAGCCTACATGATAACAAACCAGTTTATATAAAAAATTATCGTTTACCTCATGCACAAACGGAAGAAATAAATTTCAAAGTACAAAATTTATTAGATGATGGTATAATAGAACCATATATTAGCCCTTATAATGCTCCTTTATTATTAGCTCCAAAAGGGGAACATACTGATCTAAAAAAATGGAGACTAGTAGTAGATTTCAGAAAACTTAATGACAAAGTTGTCAATGATAAATTTCCACTAACAAGGTTAGATGATGTCTTGGACAAACTAGGTAGAGCAAAATATTTTTCAACGCTGGATATGACAAGTTCATTCCACCAAATGGGACTAGATAAAAAATCACGTCCATATACTGTTGACAATCGCTTTATCAGGTTTGGATTCTGAAGCATTTTTATACGTAGACGATATAATTATTTTCGGATGCAGTTTGAAGCATCACAATGCATACCTGGTAAAAGTTTTGTATAGATTGACCAAATATAATTTAAAACTTAATGCAAATAAATGCTGTTTTCTAAAACCTGAAGTTGTATATCTTGGTCACTTAATAACTTCAGAGGGTATAAAACCAGATCCTGGTAAATTTAGTGCGATACACAAGTATCCGATACCTAAAAATGCCGATGACGTAAGAAGATTCGTTGCATTTTGTAACTCTACAGAAGATTTATTGCAAATTTTGCGGACATAGCAAGTTGTTTAAATGAATTACTTAAAAAGGGAATAAAATTCGAATGGACGGAAAAACGTCAATCTGCTTTTGAAACATTAAAACAGAAACTGATAAGTCCACCAGTCCTACAGTATCCAAATTTCGTCAAACCTTTTATTTTGACAACCGATGCATCTGATTTTGCACTCGGAGCAGTTTTGTCACAAGGTGAAATTGGCGAAGATATGCCAATATCATATGCAAGTCGATCTTTGAATAAGCATGAGAAGAATAAACCAGTAATAGAAAAGGAATTACTTGGTATACATTGGGGCATACAGTTTTTCAGACCCTATTTGTATGGTAGAAAATTTATAGTGGTAACTGACCACAGGCCACTAGTTGCTTTATTTTCACATAGAAACCCAAGCTCGAAGTTGACTAGAATACGTTTGGAATTGTCAGATTATGATTTTGATATAGTGTATAAGAAGGGAATAAATAATACTAAGGCAGACACACTTTCCAGAATCAATCTGGACTCAGATTTACTAAAAACAATGATACCTCCAAGGATCGATGAATCCGTTAAAAAAGCATTGGTGATTACAAGAGGAATGAAAAACAAAGAAACAAATGAAAAAGCTAGGAAAGCTGATGATAAAATTAAAAGTGATAAAGCTAAAAGTGAGGAAAGGATAAATGTGACAGCCGACACGGAGTCTGAGCGACTCGTGATATGGGACTGTACATCAATAAATGACATAGCGCGCGCGAAGAGGATAAAGTTTAAATTAGACACAAGGTGCACCACACAAATAAAGATTGAAGACAATAGTAGTCTCAATGAAATGGCCATAAGATGTAGCGATAATCCATATTATTTAGATAATATACTGGAGAAACTACCATCGGTATTAGAGAAGTTGAATTACAAAGGTTACGCTCTCGAGAAGGGTGATAACATATTCAACATAGTGACACATGAAAGATTCAAAGAAATCTTGAACAGAAACAAAGAAACTGACGTCAGAATATTGTTATATAGAAATCCTCAATACATAAAAGATGAAAATAGAAAGAAACAATTAATAGAAGCTTATCACGATACACCATGCGGAGGACATTTCGGAGTTAAAAAAACGCTAATCCGTTTAAAACAAAAATACATATGGAAAAATATGTATAAAATGGTAAAACAATTTGTAAGAACGTGTGATCTTTGCCAAAGAAACAAGCAAATCAGACACACAAGAGAACCATTAGAAAAGACTGACACACCATGTCAAAGTTTCGAAACCATAGTAATTGATACAGTGGGTCCACTGAGACCATCAGAAAATTTCAGATACATACTGACTATGCAGTGTGAGTTAACGAAATATGTAATAGCCTGTCCAATGATGACTAAAGAAGCAAAATCTGTAGCAGAAGCACTTGTTGAGAACGTCATCCTGAAACATGGATTATTTAAAACATTGAAATCGGACAAGGGGACTGAATTTACAAATCAACTAATGAAGGAGATATGTGAATTGTTGAAGGTGGAACAGAGATTTTCAACTCCTTATCATCATGAAACACTTGGAACTGTTGAGAGAAATCACAGAGTTTTAAATGAATATTTTCTATCCTTTGTTAATGATGATGATTGGAATTCATGGATACCATATTATACATTTGCATACAATACTACTCCACACGTTGACAACAATTATTCACCTTTTAAACTGATTTTTGGCAAATTACCGAACTTGCCTGGTGACGAAATACAGAACAGAGATAAAATATACAATTTCGAAAATTACTCAAATGAACTAAGAATTAGATTGAAATATTCATTGGAAAATGCAAGGAAAATAATAGAGAAAGTCAGAATGAAAAGAACGGAAGATTCTTTAGCTAACACAAATAGCATAGACTTAGAAATAGGGGACTTGGTATTAGTAAGAGTAGGAAACAGAAAAAAGAGTGAACCGCCTTACGACGGTCCATATGAAATAGTAGAAATAAAAAATTTAAATGTAAACATAAAAGTTGGAAATAAAATAAAACCAGTACATAAAAATTTATTAAAGAAATATTATACAAGAACATAAAAATATATTGTAAACTATAAGATCGTAAAATTAAGAATAACATTAAACTATACAAACCTCAAATTTAAGATAAACAAAAAAAAAAAAAAAAAAAACAGAAATATATTGTAAGCTGTAAGAATAGAATTAAAACATACAAAAAAGAAAATAAACAAAAATAGTATGTTAAGATAATATAAACAAACTTATAAATTATGTCAATTAAATCTAAATTCTGTACTGTAAACAGAAAAGTTATTGAACAAATTTTAAAGAACTATACAAAAATAAGAAAAATCAAATTACAAACCAATTAACAAAAAATTAATGAACAAAATTTTTTATGATAAATATACAAAAATAAAGAAGATAAAATTCAAATTACAAAATATTTATATTAAATCAGAAAAAATCCCATAATTTATGTAAACAAAATTATAAGATTTTTTCTTGAGGATAAGGGTGTCGTATATGTAGTACATTTATGTATAAATGTATGTAAGCACAATGAGGTGCTAGTAAAACAAAATCAAAACAAACAAACCTACATACACACACACGTACATTGGCTAGCGACAGTAAAATGTACAACAGAAAATATCAAGTGGATATTGGGGTAGGTCAAGCGACGTTAATAAATGACTCAGTGTGTTTGTTTGACTAAGCGGGTTACAGTTACAAAGCAATGCAATCGAATGGAGTTGATTGATCGATATGTAGATCAACTATATTTGATTTCATGTGTAAACCGAATACATGTGTTAGTGTATTGTATCGGCATGTACTTTAACCAGTACAATTCCACTCCCTTTGTTTGGAATTGTACTCAATGTATGAAATTAAATTTAATAGAAGAACCACCCAAAATTCATAGTCGCCTGGTACAATTGTACATATTTATGTTAATACTAATATTAAAAATAGAGTTAGAACAAAATTATAATTATGGAGTGACTTTAGAAAGCCACACCCAAAACTATTTTAGAATTACTCACAATTGTTAGTTTATAAGCAGGGACTTTATTAAATAAAGAAGGCTTTTTATTCCAACAACCGAACAATACAGATGTCTAATTATTTGAACGCTCACACGATGATATAAATCCAAGCAACGATGTATCCTTTCAACTAATAGAATAAATCATCATTCTTTTTCCATTATAACACCAATAGTCATCATCAGGCCATCTTGTTTAGGGTGAAAAAACAAAGCACGAATGCCGCGACTGAACAGTGCACTTCAAATGGATGGGTGAATGAAAAGTTCGAACAGGACACCTTCAGAGTCGTGTTCACTGGACACCCGATAACTGGCGAGTTAGCGGTGGAAATGACAGATCAGTTCGGAGCCCTAAATGATGCATGCGATGCGGCAATGCCCAGAAGAAGGTAAATAAAGAGCAGGAAACCAAACTACTGGTGGAACACGGTGATAGCAGAGCTCCGAGCAAAATGTCTTGGGGCAAGGAGACGGTTACAGAGGGTTAGATTGACATCCGACTCGGAAATAAGAGAGCTGGAATACCAACAGTCTAGAAAAAACCTCCAAAAGGCTATTAAACGGAGCAAAAGCAATAGCTTTAGGAAACTATGTGAACGTGAACTCAAATCCGTGGGGCGTGATGTCACGATTAGAGGGACCAGATCACCCCAATTCACATGTCCACATCTACTTGGGAGAATAGTGGAAACGATCTTTACGAAAGGAAGTAACCACTACGAGTTACACCCATCCTCAGACACGGTAACGGAGAGGGTGACAGAGGCCGAGATACTGTCAATATCCTCGACCATTAGCGACAATAAAGTACCAGGCCTGGACGGGGTGCCAAACGGGACGCTAAAGGCCAGATCACACCTTTTGCCGGAGTTGTTTAATAAGTGCCTAGAAAACTGAGTATTCCCAGAACCCTGGAAGAAACAGAAGCTTTCCGAAACCGGACAAACGCCTTGGAGAGCCATCGGGAAAGTACTGGAGAGAGTCGTACATAATAGACTCCTACCAGTTGTAGAAAGTGCTCGTGGATTATCCGAGACTAGAAGTGGGTAATGTTGAAATCGCATCCTCACAGGCGATAACACACTTGGGACTCAAGACAGATGATCGGCTGTGCTTTATGACACATGGAATATGCATGCCAAAAGGCGGTAGCAGTTGGCAAAGCACTTGCGAGGGTAATTCCAAATACTGGTGGACCCCATTTGAGCCGAAGGATCCTGATCGCAAGGGTAGTGTATTCCATATTGCTGTAGGAGCACCAATCTGGGCAAGGATATTAGAAGCTCGTCAAGGCGAAGCGTACTCTCGTTGTACGGACGAAATTGTCTAAGAATCTGCAGTGGGTACAGGACCATATCACTGAATGCAATAGGTCTCCTAGCCGGAATGATACCGATCGACCTAGCAGAGAAGGAGGCACAGAGGGTCTATGGCGCGAGATAAGAAAACCCTGGGGAGAATAGAAGAGAGAGGCGGCACACGGAAAGAATAGAGACAATAAACCAGTGGCAAAGAAGGTGGGAGAACACAACCAAAGGCAGGTAGACGCACAGACTGATACAGAGTGTTAAGAAGTGGATAGACCACAAACACGGCGATGTGTTTTTTGAAGCTCCATATTAAAAGTGAAATTTCTCTCTAAAAAGTGATATTATTGAACAAAAACTTCTTTAAAGCAAAAAGAAAAAAGGAAAATAAAAATTCGAGTTTTGTATTAAAATAAAAGAAAGTAATAAGAAACAAACTATTAAATGAAAATATCGTGAGAGATATATCAGCTGTCATTGTTATTACAGCAATACAACATTAGTAACATTACACAACGGTATAAAAGTTGACAACTGCATTTATTTTTCCTTTCAAATATTACGTGGTAACTTCTTCACAACATTAGCATATCTCTACATATCGGCATCCATTTTCTTCAATGTCAGAGACGGAAAGATCAGCGAAACAAAAGTCAGACGTATTGTCCCCAGATGGCGCGTCAAGTGGGGCAGCGAGCCAAATGGCAATTACTGATTTAATGGTAATTATATCCAACCTGATGGACGAAAAACTTATTAATTTGCCGATGAAGAAAGATTTCGAGGAAATTAAAAATAATGTTAATGAATTTCAAGTAAAATTGATGAGCTGCAATCCGAAAACATAGCCCTAAAGAAGGATGTGCAGCATCTTAAAGAAGAAATAGAAAAAGAACATCAAGAAGTCTTATACCTGCAGAAACACTCGAAACGCAACAATATAATCTTTAAAAATATAAATTATAAAATGCCCTTACATGAGGCTATAAAAGATTGTTGTAAGAATAATCTTAAACTTACAAAAGAAATAAACATAACATCCACCAGAAAGCTATGGCTGACTTCATATATGCAGTTTGCAATTCAACACTGCAATGCGTAGTGTTCATAAACACAGTAGATTTAGTTTTTACAATGTCGCAAGTTCGTTATTGCATGGCGATGCTTTCAAATGCGCAACATCTGTCAAATTTGTGCATTGTTTTTATTTGTGATTCTTTGGTGCTTCGTATATGTTTATTTTTACGTTTTTCTTGGCGGTAATACTAAAAATATATCAAATATTTCAATTTGTGGTAGAAATGGCGGATTTATGGTAAGTTAAACTTTTGTTTATTTAAAATTTTCAATTTTACGATTATTTATGATTTTTTGTGTATTTATTCATAGTGAAAAAAAGTGGAACCACGAAAGGAAGAATCTACTGATAGAAATTCGTTTAAGACATGAGCAAGATTTCAGCTGCAGTTTTTGGAAATTTGATAACATCTCCCTTTAAGCGGCAAATCATTTTAATGATTTTAACAAACATCTTATATGCGAGACCAATTGTCACGCCAAAGCGATCGCCGACATCTCTGAAAGAACAATTATTGATAAGTTTCCAAATTGTAATTTCTAATGCTTTTTGTAACGTAATTCCAATACGTCCAATTGTACGTGAATGCCACCAGGCTGTAATCGCAATCTGCAACTTCTTAAAATTGAAAGTATTAATTAGTTTTAACAAATTATAACATTTGGTAATAAATACCTGAAATGTACTTTTTTCATTGGAAAACTAGAATAAAACACATCGTCCTGCATGCTTGCGATAATTTTAAAAAATTTAAATTTTTGAAATTTTTCTCCTTGAATTTTGGCTAATTAATAATGCTATACGATGACGTTTTCTCTTGTTCTCTTGTACAATCCCCCGTAATTTAATTGAACCCTTACCACAACAATGAGGTACTGGTTTCTGAGTTGCTTCCACAAATGTCAAACCCATAAAGAATCGAATTTACCTTGCAAAAAGGAAGAATTAATGTCAATAAAATTTAATGAGCAAAAAAATTCTATGGGGACGTTATGTGCTTCAAAGTTTTCGTATATACATATTTATTATGGGTTTGTTATACTTGAATAAATTATTTTAGGGCGGAGCCCTCCCATGAAATAAATAGTACACTTTAAGTTATATTTTTTTTTACCTTATGTCGATATATATTTGTCATATACATATATAAGCATATACTTATCTTCTATACAATCTTAATCTTAGTTGTACAATTTAAATGGGAATACTTGCGGAATTATTAGATGATTCTTTTTTCTTGGAGGCACCAATCTTATCAGCTTCCTTCATCGTTGTTGGCAGAATTAAATTCGTAGTTTCTGGAAACAGCAAAGATAAGAATGCACTTATTATTGCTGTGGTAGCAAATAATATTGCCGGTGCATTTTCATAATATTTTGCCTAAAAAGAATATAATAATCAAGATAGTGTTCGACTGCACTAAAGCAAAAACTTACCAAAAGTGGAGTTTGTGGAGCCACCATTGAACCAACTCTACCTACCATAGAACAGAACGATAGTAAACTATTTCGTAGATTTGTGGGAAATATCTCCGATGTAAAGAAATAAAGTACTTGGAAACTGGCTGTTATGGCCAGTTTTCCGACTAGAAATAGCAATAGCTGCAAATAGTAGCCATCTATAGAGTAAAACAAATATTTCGTAACAGAATACTAAAAAATGGCATAAAAAAATAGTTACTTGATGGCATGAATATCGTTGCTAAGCAACATAAACCACTTATAAACATATAGCCGGATAGTGAGTATCGTCGACCAAATCGATCCATCGTAACAAGTGGTAGTAAAAATCCAGGTATTTCCACTATGGCTATAAATATGAAATTATTGTACTTATTGCCATTCAAGAGTACGGCATTTAAACTGAGACCATAGTATACCAGGACATTGACAATCCAACAAAAAGAACAATTAGCAATGCGCCAAAATAACTTTGAAAATGCCTCTTTAACAGGAAATTTTCCTTCCGTTACATTTTTTAGTTTAACTTGATTTGCTGAAATCAGTTTATCTAATGAGTCGTCGGATAGTTCGCGTTTGTTCATTTTAGCAGCACGTTTCAAAATAGTCTTGGCCTCATCTTCTCTACTTTGGCTAAGAAGCCATCTTACGCTTTCTGGCAAAATCCAGAAGTATACAGCCAATGCAAGTGCTGGTACATACATAATTCGCAATAAAACTCTCCAATTTGTATAGTATTTTGCAACAATGGCCAATAACATTTCGCCAAGAGCATAGAAAATTGTTACTAAACTACAAGCAATGACACGACGCCTAGCTCCCACAAGTTCAATGCCCACGATGAAACATATTGAGTACAATGGGCTCGATGCCATGCTATCCAAAATCTCAAAAATTGCAAAGAATGTATATGATGTGGCAAATGAGCGAATAATGCCTAAAAACGCTGCCATAAATCCACCTAAAGCAAGTGCAGTACGACGACCGTATCTGAAATGAAGCATATTAAAATATTTTACAAGCCTCAAAATATGAAATATATTACCTATCTGATATGTAACCACCGATTGGGATGCCAACAAACTGTCCAATATTGTTGAGTGTACCAATTAACGATAGTTTCCACTCATCCGAACAGAATATATTAAACTATAAAAAAAATTATGTCAATTTAAAGGAAAGTAGCATGGGGGCACCCACAGTTCACGATGAAACTTGGATATGGTATAGAACAAAAAAAAAATAATGATCCATAATTATCATACAAAGTGTATCCGTGCAGTGAGATGAGACTCCTACGTGTCAAATGAGTTTCGGAGAATGTTTAAGTTGGCATAAGCCTTTTAGGTTCCAGAACAATATTTTGGAAGTGGCTGCTGATCCAAGGACTAGCACACTTAGACTCTGGGGTCCGTTGTGATACCACGGGACGAATGGGTGTTCCCCTCAATCCCCACCGAAGAACCAGTTCGAGCTTCTAATGAAGCCCATAAGATGTGAAATTTCCACGTTTGAGAGGTCAGAGAGATCGTGAAGAAACGGCGGTCCCAATGTCCGTAGTCTTGTTCTGGATAGCGCCGGGTAGTGGCAGAGGAAGTGTTCTACGCTCTCTACCTCCTCCACATCCAAGCAGCTACGACAGAAATCATTTGACGAGACCTTAAGGCGCTCAGAGTGTCTCCCTATAAGGCAGTGCCCAGTAACAACAGCAACTACCGTTGAGATCTCCCCACGGGGGAGTGATAATAGCGCATTTGTACGCTTTCGATTCAGAGCAGGCCAGATTTGTCTTGTGATCCTACACGTTAATCCATTAGCCCATCTGTTATTCGTTATGCCAGCGGTGCGAAGCCGGAGGTCAAGCTTGCACGATTCGAGGGGTGTACCAACACATTCCAAATCCGCTGGAACCTGTAAGGTAGTACCCTGTCTTGCCAGCTCATCCGCTTTGCAGTTTCCCGGTATGTTCCTGTGCCCTGGGACCCATATGAGCCTGATGTCGAACTGCTTGGCCATCTCATTTAAGGACGTGCGGCAGCTAAGGGCGGTTCTCGTTTTCAGGAACATTGATCGCATGGATTTTACCGCGGCTTGACTATCAGAATAGATGTTGACTGCGGTCGTCGACAGAATATTCCGACCCAACCAGTCAGCAACCTCCTTTATTGCCAGTACCTCTGCCTGATATACACTGCAGTGGTCTGGTAACCTTCGAGCCAGATTTAGTCCAAGCTCCCCTGAATGGACTCCAAAACCAACCTGACCGCACAATTTCGATCCGTCAGTATAGAAATTTACGGAACGCCTACTGCCTGGTGTCCCAGACCAAGATTCCCTGGTCGGTATTAGTGTACAGTAGTGACGTTCAAATACGCTCCTTTCAGTAGTGTAATCCACGTTCAATGGCAAGTTCCTGTCATTCAGGATCACCCCGTGGCCACAATTGTAGCCCCGCCATTGTAGTGTGCTTCTTAATCGAATGGCCGATGAGGCCGCCGACTGCTTCCCTAATATGTCCAGTGGTATTAGGTGTAATAGGATGTTCAAGGCATCCGAAGGTGTAGTACGAAGGGCTCCAGTGATGCACATGGAAGCCATTCTCTGTACCCTTGCGAGAAGGTTGTTATTGGTGGCCTTCTCCAAAGCAGGCCACCAGACGATGACTCCGTACAGGAGTATTGGACGGACCACCGCTGTATAGATCCAGTGAGCAATTTTCGGACTAAAGCCCCATCGCTTACCAATGGCCTTCTTACAGGAGTATAAAGCTATAGTCGCCTTCTTCACCCGCTCCTTCAAATTCCGTCTGAAGTTCAGCTTCCTGTCCAGGAATACGCCAAGATACTTGGCTCCATCAGAGAAGACGATTTCAGTGCCGTTGAGAGAAATGGGATCGAAGGTAGGGATCTTATACTTCCTAGTGAAAAGAACAAGTTCCGTTTTGGTCGGATTAACCCCCAGACCGCAACCGCTTGCCCAGATAGATAGCTCTGTGAGAGCCCGTTGCAGGATATCTCTAATTGTAGATAGAAACTTCCCATTTACGGCCATGGCCACGTCGTCAGCATATGCGACTACGCTGCAGCCTTGCCCCTCCAACGATACTAGCACTGGGTTTAGCGCCAAGTTCCAAATCGGGATATTTCCGACGTTCCCAGTTTAGACGTTATCCGCCTGTTGACAAGCAGATTTACAATCAATGAGATGATCACAGAATTCACTCCTAGACTAGATAGTGCCGCTATTATCGAGTCCGGTGTGATGTTGTTAAAAGCCCCCTCTATATCCAAAAAGGCTGTCATAGTGTATTCTCCTGGCGAGAGCGATTTCTCGATGGTACCTACAAGCTCGTGTGGAGCTGTTTCAGTTGACCTTCCCTTGCTGTAGGCATGTTGCCTCGTTGATAGCAGTTTAGGGTCAATAATTCTACGTAAGTAAGAGTCTATCATACGCTCCATTGTCTTCAATAGGAACGATGGTAGGCTTATTGGTCTGAAATCCTTTGGGACAGTGTGTGAGCTCTTTCCAGCTTTTGGAATGAACACCAATCTTGTCTCCCTCCATTTCAAAGGAATATACGCTGTGTTTATGCAGCAAGTGAAAAGACTGCATAGCCAAGGGGAAATGTAGTCCGACACATGCTGCAATTCAGCTGGAATGATACCGTCAGGTCCCGGAGATTTGTAAGGTTTGAAGCTTTTAATCGCCCAGGTCAATGTTGGTACATTAACTATCTCCGAAGCAATGTCCGCCGTGCTAGCGTCAGAGTATTCCAACGCCTGTAGTGACGTATGAGAATTGCCCGGAAAATGGGTGTACAGTAGCAAGCTAAGTGATTCTCCACTGGAGGTGGTCCACACCCCCACTGGATCCTTCAAATAGCCTAATGTGTGAAGGGTAGAAGCCAGAACCTTTCGCAGCCTGGATGCCTCGGAAACGTCCTCTATGTTATCACAGAATTTTTTCCAAGAATCGCATTTTGCCGTTCTAATCTTCTTCTTATAGGTCCTAAGCTGCAGCTTGTACGCCGACCAATCCTCGTGATTTGCTCGTGATTTGCTATGATAACTTTCATTTTCATCATCTTTTGTATCATGTTATTCATAGCGTTAGTGAAGGTATTTGTCATTTAAATGAGTGTATCGATGGTTATCTCAAATTAGTTGGATTTTGAATCTGGGGATCCCATTCGAGATCAGATGCAGCGGATGTGAATGTACAATATTTGCATATAATTGAACATTTTGCGGATGATGTGGTTAGCTTAAATAGCTTGGTTTCGTATCAATATATATCGTGAAGTAAAATGGAGAGCTCCTGTAATTGTCAATATGTTCTTTACCACAATTGCTACATATTAGAAAGATGTTTATAAAAATATGTTTCGAAAACAGTTTTGTTGTAAAAATAATCGACATTAGAAGATCTAACGTTAATAAAAATTTTTCAGTATCACATATAATGTGCACTGCATCTAGAATTGGACTTTGTCGATTGGTTAAAAAATCTTATTACATTCAGAAGAATTAGTTCCTGTCGTGGGATCTGTGTTGGTGTTTTTTTTTTTTTTTTGTAAAATGATCTCAAGCATCTATGGAGTGCATATTTTCATACATTTGTATGGAAAGTTGTTGAGCTTTTTTGAGTAGTACACATAGAAAACAGATTCGTTATGGAAACCGAATTTGTTGTCATCCGAAGTTTGGTAGTTCTTTGTACTACCACATTATTCTGTTGTGATTACTGAATTATACTTTTCTAACAACCGTTTCATTTTCATTGCATGAAATAACTAACCTAGTTACAGTGTTGAATTTAGATTTTATTAATTTATTGCTGCAACCATTTATTGGGGTAACCTGTTTTCAAAAGTGCAGTACCTGCAGTAAAAATAAATACACTAAAAAGGATTTTATTTATTGCTTATTAATTTTGAAATAAGAAATTTAATATAAATAAAAAAAAAGAAATATCTTACATGATAAAAACACTATTTACATACCAAACCTATGTTACATTTATTTATTTACTAGTATGCCCTGTCGTGAATCGCTACGACTTACCGCGAATTATTGACATGTATGTTTTCATAACCAATTTTTCTTATGAAGTTGTATTGTACAATTAAAAAATTTTCTTTTCTTTATTTTATATTATTTATAACCTATACCACTATGTGGTTTGGGTATAATAATTTTGTGCTGCTGTTTGTAACTACCAAAAATATTTGACCTAGACCCATCTTTTATTATACCGATCGACTCACAATCACTTTCTGATTCGATTTATCGATGTCCGTCCGTCTGTGTGACCATGTAAACCTTGTAATCAAATTACAGGTCGCAAATATGAATATATTTCGATAAAATTTAGTGTATAAGCTTTTATCGGCCATAGGATAAACGCTATTGAAATTGGTGAATTTCGGTCCATGTTCAGACCTAGTTCCCATACAAATGACCCCTATGAAATCGACATAAATTGCCATAAGATCAGACTTATTATATAGATCTCAGTCAAATTGGGTTTGTATGTGTTTATTATATCCATTAATCAGTAGTCCAAAAATAATCCCTATAGGACAATTCTTAGTCATAGGCCCCATATAGAGCTGCTTCCCGATATTCGCTTAAATCTATCAAAAAACAAAAATGTTGCACAGATTTTTCTCAAATTTGGTTTGTATATATTTTTGCAAAATTTAGGTAACTTTACCATATATGGCCAGGATCGGTCCATTTTTCGACCTTATCCTGATATAAATATTGCACCCGATATGAACATTTTCATATCTGCAACCAAAAAAATTAATAACAATGGCACTCAAATTTGGTTTATGCTTATTTTCTATATAATTAGTTGGACCGACGAGATAGGGTCTCTAAACCATGGTATAGGGTATCCTATAGTCGGTCTAGACCGACTGTAATTTTCTTACTTGTTTTATTTCAATTCTTGCTGATATACAACATTTTTTGTTTTCTCATTCGGTGGAACAATTATGAAATTTTTCGGCGTTCCTACTTGAAGCAAGTTACATATAGCTGTACATGAGAAAAACATGCAGCCCAATTCTAAATATTCCCAGGGAAATGAGTTCCCGGGGAATTCATTTTTCCCGAGAATAAATCCTCCTATTCTAAACAGACGGGGAGAAGAATAATATGGGAGAGAGAATTTCGATAATTCGAAGACAGCTGTTTTGCTTCAGTTGCTTTGTTTTGTTTACACTCCCTCTTAATTTTTTGGCGGAATTATTCCCAAATTATTCTCCCTTTTATTGACATTCAGAATAGCTACTTTTTTCCCGGGGAAGAGATTCCCATTTTCGAAGTTCTTTTAGAATAAGGGTAAAGGGAAAAGAAAAAAATTCCCGGGGAGATTTTATTTAGAATAGGGGAACTGGGAAAAGGGAAAAAATTCCCAGGGAATTGTTATTGAGAATTGGGCTGATGGATTTTGCAAATTAGATCCGGAAAAACTTAACGATTGGCCTTGAATTTAGAATATTATATGGCAATTTTTTATTTAGCGTTTTTTGATTTTTAACGATTTTTGACGTTGTCGATTTTTGATTTTGAATATTTTTGTTTTTCGTGATTTTTGTTTTTCAAGATATTCGGTTTTGGCGATTTTTGATTCCGCCCATGTTTTCCACGACTACTCTCATTGGAAATTAATGTACTTGTCAAAAGTTTCAAGACTGACGCTTTCATAGGACTTCACATTTTGTTATAAGGGAGGTGCCACGCCTACTAATTCTACTCCGTTCATATTTTATCCGACTACTCACATTAATATATGATGGACTCATACAAAGTGTCAAGGCTTTAACTTTTGCAGTACTCCGGTTATATGATATAATATATTTGTTTTGTATGGGCGGCCCACTACTCCGATCAGAACCATTTTTGTTCGACTAATCACATGAATAACTTATGGGCTCACGCGCAGTGCCGAGGCTCTTACTATTACAGTATTCCAGCTATACTTTGTGTGGGAGGTGACTCGCCCATTTTTCTAATCTCGCCCATTTTTTGTCACATTAATAGTAGGTAAACTTACACATATTTTAAAAGCTCTCCCTTTCATAGTATATGATATACAAGTTATAGCTTATACTTCCTTCCAGATAACCAGTAAGATACTGTAAAAAATTTGAGGAAGATAATTTAGCCTCCAATAAGCTTCAAACAAAAAACATACATACTTTCCCTTTTACTTATATATAGGTATATATATAGATTTATTTCATAAGTCTATGGAAGAATTCCTTACAGACTATAATAAGAATGTATTACAATAATTAAATTAACGATTATTTATATTGATTACATTTTGTATACAAAAAGATTTAACGCATGTTGAAAAGAAGTGTATTTTAAATTGTGATAATTATTATTAATTTTCTCTTCCTTTGTCGATGTTGGCTTCTACAAACTTTTTTGTACATGTCTTGTAATTCTATACACCACAACACTTAAGGCATAGGAGAACACAACTCTAACAAACTTAGTTTATGAAGGGATGCAAATATAGTTCTTGGATTTGTGTGTGGATTTTATAACGATCGCTTTGGTTGCCGATTAGGGAGCGCTTTTACACGGCAGCATTGGCAGGTTTATCAACAACCTTGACAAATTTTTTGGGCTTGACGAGCGTTTGACATTGGCTCTTCAAAGACTTGATATTTGAAGGGAGTGAATGAGTAGAGTAGAAAGCTCTCAACTTTCTTTTACAGTGTGTCATTCATTGCCTACAAAGAATTCTAGGAGTTCATCTTGTTAAAATCATCATTTATAAAAAAATGAAAGAGAATCCATTTAATATTTTGTGTTAAAAGATTTCCACCAAAGTATTAACGGAAAATTTATGGATTCAGTTTTATCCTTCCTTAATCAACTGCTTATCTGTAAGATGAAATAGTTATATTTTACGATTTTCAAAAGGTTAATAGGAATCATTTTCAAAACTGGAGAGTAATGTGGAATACATTGGTTGAGAAATTCTGAAAACTGATTTAGGCCACTGGGATGTCGATAAAAGACAAAAAAATACCATTGGCGATTTTTCTCTCAGATAAAACCCCATTTAAAAGACTATAATCCATATTACAGCTGGTGGCTTAATTTCTGAATCGAATTTCTGAATTTAACTTTTTTAATTGTGTTAATATATATATACATACATATATCATTATAATAAACTTAACTAACAAAAAAGAAAGTAATATTAGCTGTAGGTCGACTATATGGCACCCGATTACCAAAAAAGAAATTAAAAAAAAAATATGTATTACTAAAAAATATAAAACTTAGTAAATAAAATAATAATTACTAATTTATATATTTTTAAAAATAATTTCGTAATACTAATGTACAATGTCGAAAGCACTAAAAATGCTTCCGAAATAACTGACAACTAACGACTACGAATATTTTCACATCAGCAAATGCAATATTAATGTTTTTCGATAAGTAACGTATATAAACCGAGATTTTCGAAAGAATCAGAAGTTTTCGAAATAAATGGGCGCTCCAAAATACCCGCCTATTCCACAATACCCGAACTTACTCTAGTCTTCAATTTTAATAACATGAAAAAAAAACAAATTTTAACGTTGGGTGACGATTAAATTAAAATTCGATTGGTTAATCATTTCACTATACATATTACCAATTTTTGGTATTTACAACAGAATTCCATTCATCCTTTCGGTAGGGGTGTGAAGTTAGCGACGAAAGTAACTACGTTTTTCAAAAATGTTAAATACTTAAAAGGGACTGTTAAATTAACAGAATTTTTGTGAAGATAACTACGAATGTTAAATACGTTCTACAAAATGTTATGCATTATATAGCGAATGTTGAACTAACATGTTTATATGTTTTTATGAAGATAACTACGAAAATTAAATACGTTTTACAAATAAGGTGAGGGGTTTAGCCATCTATAATATAAAGAGGCTAGGCGAATTCTTGTGACCGATGTTTTGTTCTACCGTTTTATCCCGATTTTGACCAAGCGTATATTATTTGAAAGGTATTTCTATTTATCCGTTTTGCAGATTTACAGAATTTTTAATTTTTTCCTTTATTTTGAGTGCTGAAACAGTGCTCTTCGACGCTAGTCAGTCCATTGGCCAATCTTTTCAGCCTTTCGTACCGTGCGGGAGTCTTTCCCTCTTGCTGGAAGGCTGCTAATGTCCAACCAATCCCTAAAAAGGGTACGGGTAATAACCCTGAAAATTACCATCCAATTGCAATCTGCTCTGCACTCTCAAAGGTGATGGAGTGCATGATCAATTTCCATCTTGTGAACTACCTAGAGGCCAACTCACTTATTAATGATCGTCAGTATGGCTTCCGTAGAAATCGTTCAACGGGAGACCTGTTAGCTCTACTTTCTGAGCACTGGAATCGATCCATTCGCAATTTTGGCGAAAGTAAAGTGGTTGCTCTAGATATTTCCAAGGCATTCGATCGTGTGTGGCACGGTACACTGATATCTAAGCTTATTGCATTTGGGGTCGGTAATGACTTCTCTCGATTTATATCGAGTTTTCTCAGAGATCGAACAGTACGTGTTGTTATTATTATTATTATTTAGATATTTATTATAATTAAAATTACAATAAATCTTAAGTCTAAAGCACTAGCAACTTAGGCTATCGGCTTATTGATGGGGTCTCATCCAATGAGTTTCAGCTTAATTCAGGGGTACCCCAAGGTTCCGTTCTTTCTCCTTCTCTTTTCCTTATCTTTCTGAACGACCTTCTTGATCAAACTTTTAACTCTATATACTCTTTCGCAGATGACAGCAGCATTTGTCATTCATTTTCCTTTAATTGTAGGCCAAGCCTCTTGGAGGTTGGGGGCAAAAGGCGGATAATGAATGACACACTCAATCAAGACCGGTTAACAATCTCCGAGTGGGGTAAAGCGAATAGGGTTGATTTTAATGCGCTGAAGACTCAATGTTTTATGTTGACCCATAGGGCCATGGATTCAACAATGTCATCTGTATATATGGGTGGTATAGGTATTGAGGAGTCGGATACTCTTGATGTTCTAGGCATGAGAATTCAATGTGATGTTCGTTGGAACGAGCATGTTTTTCAAGTGTCGAAAGAAGCATTCAAGTGTCTTGGTTTTCTAAAACGGTGAAAAAATTACTTCACTCCTTCTGATCTCCTTAAAATCTATACCACTTACATCCGACCGAAAATGGAATACAACTCCCATATATGGGCAGGAGCTTCAAAGTCTATTTTGGAGCTACTGGACCGTGTGCAAAGGAGGGCGTTGATGCTCATCAATGACAGTAGGGTATCCAATTCTATTGACTCATTGGAACATCGTCGGAATGGTGGTTGTGTATCACTGTTCTATAGATACTACCATGGGAAATGTTCTTCTGAGATTAGCGAACTTATTCCAAGTGCGCGAGTTTCGGTTCGCTCTACCCGCTTCTCTAGTAGATCACATCCGTTTGTAGTTTATTGTCCAGTTGACCGCACAACGTATTACAGAGAGAATTCGTTTATCAGTCGAACTAGTCGTATTTGGAATAAACTCCCCGCAGAGGTCTTTCCTGACAGTTATAATCTAATAAAATTTAAGTCAAATATCCACAAACACTACTCCCTATTTCCTCCTTCCAATAACCTATTTCCCTGAG
The DNA here is from genome assembly GCA_963682025.1 of Cordilura impudica. NCBI lineage: Eukaryota > Metazoa > Arthropoda > Insecta > Diptera > Scathophagidae > Cordilura > Cordilura impudica. The sequence continues at coordinate 179,788,740 of OY821519.1, forward strand.
TTCAACACAATGCACTGCATCTGTAGGGGCATCCCCTGAGTGTTGGTTAATAAATAATAAAAAAAAAAAAAAATTGCATTTAAAGTTGCTACTAACACATACATAAAATTATATAATTGATTAGCATACATTTAGGGTCTTTATTTAATGAAAAAATAAAATTCCTAGAACTTGCACTCGAATTTCGAGGGCTGGAATCTGCTAGTATATAAAACTAAATGTGAAAATTTAAATGGTATCAAAAACGTAACAAACGATTTTCATATTTTTGATCTTTTTGTAAACTATTAATGCTAATCTATAAACCCTCAAATAGGGCTAAGCATCTTATCGAACTATTTCGTCAAATTTTGTCATTTATTTTTTTCCATATAGTACTAGGAAAAAAATTCAAATTTTTTTTAAATCGATATTTCTCAAAGACGTAACGAAAGATTTTCATATTTTTGATCTTTTTGTCAACTATTAGTGCTAATCTATAAACTCTCATATAGGGCTAAGCCCCTCATCGAACTATTTTGTCATTTAGTTTTTCTATATAGTACTTGGAAAAAAATTTATATTTTTTAAAATCGATATTTATCAAAACCGTAACGAACAATTTTCATATTTTTGACCTTTTTTTAACGATCGAACTCCGTCTCACACTTACCCACCCCACCCGACCAAGGGGCACGCCCCTTAACTTAAGGACCGCATACACACCATGGTCCGAACCCTGGCGGATTCCAAGAGCTGGCAAGTAGATTGTGTGGTCGTAAATCAGCTACAGACTATGTCATCAGCTCATATATTAGGAATATACAAACTTCAAAACATAGAAAACTATAGTACTTACAGAAAATTGGCTTCGAGAGAATGTACTTGATACTGAATTTATTTTAATTAAATTTCAAAGTTTACCCCAAGTATGTCTGAATTTGATGTTATTGATACTAATATTGAATTTATACGTGTGAAAGCTATTTTCCCGTGTAAAACAACTTTTACTCATGTTAATGCCGTTTTTTCTGTAATTGTCTGAAACATGGCGATTCACTTGTAATTCTTGTTGATTTCTATTTACCTAACATATTATGGCATTATTCATCTAATTCATTTTCTAAAATTTTTCTATTTTATGATACACTTCTAAAGAATATGTATGATATGGTATTTCCATTTTTTTGGAGTAAAATTCATTTAAAGTTGCTACTAACACGAAATTATACAAGGCTGTGTGTGTGTGTGTATTAAATTTGTGTTGAATTGTGAATGGGCTAAAATTGATTACACAAGGGAACAATGGTTCTGTTGATTAAGAACTGAATATTGTTTTTAAGGTTATTTGGGACGCTGAATCCAAATCTGCCCTTGGTTTTTTTTCTATCAGCTCGACTTTTCGAGATATACCGTTATGTTCAAAATTAAGGCACTTCCGCTACATATATTGGAATAACTTGAAAACGGTTCACCATATTAAATTAAAAAAAAAATCCGAAACTCGCAAACAATATTCTCTTAAAGCCGTCCTTACTTTGTTTTTAAATTTTCCAAGTAGTTTTAGAGATATCGTTCAAGTTTTGAAAAAAAAATTAAAATTTTTTTAAAAAAAACATTTTTTTGTTCTTTAAAAATTCCTAAAAAATAAAAATGGGACAAAAATCACAGTTAGTTAAATATATTTCGAATAAAATGAGCTTTATTTCATTGCAATCGGTGCACAACTTTTGATTTTGTTCACGATTTACTGAATTGATATAAATCGCGATTTCCATACAAAAATAACATTTTCTAATGTGTAAGTGTTTGTATGTAATAAGTTAGTTTTTTATGATTGTAAGAATTAAAAAAATTAAGTAATAAAAAAAGATTATTTCATTTTTATGGTTGCGGTAGCAAACTCATAACGCCTATAAATTTTATTGTCCCTTTATGACACCTAGTCAGTTCACAGTCAATTAAAGAGAAAAAAGAAAAGTCCACTTGTTTTTATTGATGTGTGGTTTACCGTTGGTAACGGATGATTTTTTAAAGGAATTCCCCTGAACACATGTGTTCATTCATAAGTGACTGTCAATAAAATTGTGGATATAATTTTTTTTGGTACTTCAGTAAAAAACTACTAAGTATTTATATGGGTTCATTCAACCAATTTTTCTCATTCAACAAGTGTTTACGAAAGCGAAAAGTATAACGACAAAAAATATAAATCATTTTACATTGAACATTTAATCAGTCAACACAAAAAAGTTCAATTTTGTTCCCGTGTGTAATTTATTGAAAATTGTGTTACTTTGATATATACTTCAAAATTGTGCAATGGCTACGTCAAGAAACACCTGTAAAATCAATCCCAACTATTTTTGTAACATATGTGGCGAATACACGTTTATAAAAAATAGAAAAAGTGTGTCAGATTTTATTAAAAAAATTTATTTTGACTACTTCGGATTTACCATGGAAACCCGTGACAACTACTGGATTCCTAATACTGTATGTAAAAACTGTGTAGAGTATTTAAGGTTATGGGCAAACAAGCAACGGACCCACTTCAAGTATAAAACACCAATGATCTGGCGGGAACCTTCGAATCATTATGATGATTGTTATTTTTGCGCTGTCAACATAACAGGCATTAATAAAACAAACCGGTCTAAATGGATTTATCCTAACGTGTTGTCTATTACCCAAGCAGTTCTGTACTCTAGTGAGGATTCAGAACAACAACCATCTACATCTACACACAATTTCCACGACTTACGACAAAATGTTCCTTCACCAATTTCTGAATTTGGATCAGATGACTTGCATTTAGATATTTCTTCTGAACGCGAGCAATTTAATCAGGAGCAGCTTAGTGATTTAGTGAGAGACCTTGGACTTTCTAAAAAAGCATCTGAAATTCTTGCTTCTCGATTAAAGCAAAAAAATCTGTTAACCCAAGGAACAACAATTTCATACTACCGTAACAGAGAAAAAAACTTACTTCCATTCTTTTCCGAAGACGATGAATTTGTTTATTGTTCAGATGTTCCTGGTTTAGTAACAGCGATGGGATTAGAGGAGTATGATCCAAATGACTGGCGACTATTTATAGATTCTTCTAAACGCAGCCTAAAATGTGTACTTCTGCATAACGGTAATAAATTGGGTACGTTGCCCATTGCACATTCAACTAAAGCTAAAGAAGAATATTCTACAATTGCCTCAGTTATAAATAAAATAAAGTACAACGAACACCGCTGGCTAATTTGTGTGGATCTAAAAATGGTGAATTTTCTTCTAGGCCAACAAGGTGGCTACACAAAATATCCGTGTTTCATTTGTTTATGGGATAGCAGAGCCAGATCTGAACACTGGAGTAAGAAAGACTGGCCTTCGAGGGAAGCTATGGTTCCAGGAAACCACAATATAGTTAATCAACCACTTGTGCCCAGGGATCGCATAATACTGCCACCTCTCCATATCAAGCTAGGACTTATGAAACAATTTGTCAAAGCTCTCAACAAGGACGGTGATTGTTTTAGATATATCAGTAAAAAGTTCAACAATTTGAGTTCGGAGAAACTGAAAGCTGGCATTTTTGATGGCCCTCAAATCAAAAAATTAATCAATGATGAAAATTTTAGTAATTCCATGACAGATATTGAAAGAAATGCTTGGAATGAATTTGTTTGGATAGTGCGCAATTTGCTGGGAAACAAAAAGGGTGAGCACTATTCGGACCACGTGGATAACATGTTGTCACATTTCAAGCAGCTTGGTTGTAATATGAGCATTAAGGTGCACTACCTACACAGTCATTTGGATTGTTTCCCTGAAAATCTTGGAGACTTCAGTGAAGAACAAGGTGAACGTTTCCATCAAGATATCCGCACTATAGAGGAGCGGTACCAGGGTCACTGGGATAAGCATATGATGGCGGACTATTGCTGGAGCATTAAAACAAATCCCTCTAAACAAGGTTATTTAAGAAAATCTTATAAAAGAAAATTTTTCGATGAGTTGTAATTACATTGTAATATTTGTGTATTAAAATTTTTTATTTTTCTTTAAAATTCTCTTTTTGTGTTAAATTAAAAAGTATAGCTGACCATAAAAATGAAATAATCTTTTTTATTACTTAATTTTTTTAATTCTTAGAATCATAAAAAACTAACTTATTACATACAAACACTTACACATTAGAAAAAGTTATTTTTGTATGAAAATCGCGATTCAGTAAATCGTGAACAAAATCAAAAGTTGTGCACCGATTGCAATGAAATAAAGCTCATTTTATTCGAAATATATTTAACTAACTGTTTGTAGACCAAAACTGTGATTTTTGTCCCATTTTTATTTTTTAGGAATTTTTAAAGAACAAAAAAAATGTTTTTTTTTTAAAAATTTTAATTTTTTTTTTCAAAACTTGAACGATATCTCTAAAACTACTTGGAAAATTTAAAAACAAAGTAAGCACGGCTTTAAGAGAATATTGTTTGCGAGTTTCGGATTTTTTTTTTTAATTTAATATGGTGAACCGTTTTCAAGTTATTCCAATATATGTAGCGGAAGTGCCTTAATTTTGAACATAACGGTATATCTCGAAAAGTCGAGCTGATAGAAAAAAACCAAGTGCAGATTTGAAATCAGCGACCTCAAATTAGTAAAAATTTGCTATAAATTTCAAATCAACACAAAAAAAGTTCAATTTTGTTCCCTTGTGTTATCATACCTTTAGGATACAATATTATTATTAACAAACCTATTATTTATTAACAAACCTATGAATATATCATCGGTGTGTTCAACATATATTTGTAATGAAATTTAATGAATTTTAAAATTTATTCGAATTTGCAAATTTCGAGGGCTGGGCTCTGGTAGTATTACCTATTACTTATTATAATATTAATATTCTTATGTATACAAGCAGATTTCAGCCCTCGAAATTCTTCATTAAATAAAGACCCTAAAGGTATGCTAATCAATTTAGCCAATTCACAAATCAACACAAAAAAAACAAACTCATTTTTATTACAAACACATTAACAAAACGGTAGAACAAAACATCATTCACAAGAAATCGGCTAGCCTATTAATATTATAGCTAGATATTAATATATTTTAATTTAAGGAATTTAATATTTTTTTATATTTTATTATACCCTATACCACTATGTGGTCAGGGTATAATAACTTTGTTCTGATGTTTGTAACTACCAAAAATATTTGATTTAGACCCACCTTTTATTATACCGATCAACTCAGAATCACTTTCTGAGTCGATTTAGCGATGTCCGTCGGTCCGTCCGCCCGTGTGTCCATGTAAACCTTGTAATTAAACTAGAGGTCGCAAATGTGAACATGTTTTGATGAAATTTGGTATGTAAGCTTCTATCAGCCATAGCATGAACATTATTGAAATTGCCGAAAATCGGTGCATGTTCAGACATAGTCCTCATACAAATGACATCTATGAAATCACTTAAATTGCCATATGATCCAAAATATCATATAAATCTCGGTCAAATTGGGTTTGTGTGTGTTTATTACACCCATTAATCAGTATTCCAAAAATAAACCCTATAGGAGAATTCATAGTCATAGCCCCCATATAAAGCTGCTTCCCGATCTTCACTTAAATATATCAAAAAACAAAAATATTGCATTTTTTCTCAAATTTGGTTTGTATATATTTTTGCAAAAAATAAGTGACCTTACCAAAAATGGTCAGGATCGGTCCACTTTTCGACCTAGTGTCCATATAAATATAGCATCCGATATGAACTTTTTCATATTCAAAGGAAAAAAAATTAATAACAATGCCACTCAAATTTGGTTTATGCTTATTTTCTATATCCAATTAGTTGGGCCTAAGAAATAGGGTCTCTAAACGCATGGTATAGGGTATCGTATAGTCGGTTTAGATTGACTATAATTTTTTTGGTTGTTTTAATTTAATTTTTTTTCTTTATAATATTACTTATTGTAATATTAATATTCATGATATAATATTTAATTTTTATAATTTAAAAAATTTAATATTTTATTCAAATTTTATTTTATTTTAGCTGTTGTTAATATAATTAATAATTTTTATTATAATATAATATATTTTATCTATCTATGTATATTAAGAGTTGCGTGGGTGATCATCATCGTCCAGCCCAAATCCTCTAGGACAGTGGGTTCCCAAGCCGGCGTAAAGATCCACTAAGAAGAGATTTTTGTAAATTCGTATATTAAGGGAATTAAAGCGGTCAAAATAGGGGAAAATGGTAACAAATGAATTTTAAATTTGGCGTGTAGACTCCATTCGAAAAACAAGCATTGACTCAGAATTAATTTTTTAGAAATGCGGCCATTTAAGGGGAACAACGGCCAAAAAGTGCAAAATGGTACCTTTCTGCATCATTTTAACATATTAATCAAAAAGGGGAAATTTGTACATTTTGTATCTTATAAACAAACGAATCTAGGAATATGGGGTAAAAACGACCAAAAAGGGTAAAAATGGTACTTTTTGCATCTTCTTAACATATTAATCTTTATGGACATACATGGGCATCAATCAGTAATGAATTTATTGCTATTTCTAACGTCTGGGTGGAAGACAAACGGCCAAAAAAGGGAAAAAGTGTACATTTGGTATGTCCTAAACAAACGAATATAAAATAGAGTTTGTGGATTCCACTAGAGATAGAAACATCAGATGAGAGGAAAACTTTTAGAAATTCGGATGTTAAGGGGAAATCGACCGCTCCTAACCATATTTGGTAAAGTCACTTAATTTTTGCAAAACCATATACAAACCGAATTTGTGAAAATTTTGTGCAATATTTTTTTTTGTAGGTTTAAGTGAATTGTTCTATGTGGTTTATTTTTGGACTACTGATTAAGGGATGTAATAAACACACACAAACTCAATTTGACTGAGATCTATATGATAATTTGGGTCTTATGGCAATTTAAGTCGATATCATAGGTGTCAGTTAAATGGGGACTAGGACTGAATATGCACCCATTTTCACCAATTTCAATAGCGTTCATCATATCGCTGATAGAGGCTCATATATCAAATTTCGTCAAAATATTTTCATATATGCGACCTGTGGTTTGATTACAAGGTTTATACAGACGCCGAGTCGGACAGACGGATGAACGGACGAACGGACATCGCTAAATCGACTCAGTAAGTGATTCTGAGTAGATCGGTATAATGAAATGTGGATTTAGGTCAAATATTTTTGGTAGCCACAAACATCAGCACAAAGTTTTTAAGTTTAATAAATTTTTTTCTTCTCATGTAAAGAAACGGAAGTTTTAGTTACATCCTTTCTACATTAAGCTATCGATATATATGCAAAGAGAGATTTTTATATTTCTAGGAACCAACTTTTGAAATTAACTTAATGATATCAAATTTGCATAATATTAGTTACGAGTATATTACATATATATTTAGCTGTTTAAACCTTTATTATTGCTTATAATGTAAATATAAAAACATTGATTCCGATCTGCAAATATCATTTTATTGCTATAAAGATACTCGTATTCACACTTTATCTATGAATGAAAATTGTGCAAACAAAATTTTAGATGAATTTCTAAAATTAAAACTTTTTTATGCCAACACGAAACGCAAATGTAAAAGCTACAAACTGAGAGCCTAAAAGGAAATGTTTTTTTGCATCCTAATAAATTATAAAAAAAAAATTAAATTTTTCACATATTTATATCTGCAGTTCATTATTTAAAAAACAAGTAAGAAAATTATAGTCGGTCTAGACCGACTATATGATACCCTATACCATGGTTTAGAGACCCTATCTTTCGGTCCAACTACTTCGATATAGAAAATAAGCATAAACCAAATTTGAGTGGGATTTTTAATAATTTTTTTGGCTGCAGATATGAAAAAGTTCATATCGGATGCTATATCTATCATGTTTGGTAAAGTCTCTTGTATTTTGCAAAAATATGTACAAACAAAATTTGAGAAGAATCAGTGCAATATTTTTGTTTTTTTATAGATTTAAGTGAAGATCGGGAAGCAGCTCTATATGGGGTCAAAGGGATCATTTTTGGACTACTCATTAGTGGATGTAATGAACGCATACAAACCCAATTTGAGTAAGATCTATATGACAATTTGGATCTTATGGCAATTTATGTCGATTTCATATGGGTAATTTGTATGGGGGCTAGGTCTGAACATGGACCGATTCTCACCAATTTCAATAGCGTTCATCCCATGGCCGATAAAAGCTTATATACCAAATTTCATCAAAATATATTCATATTTGCGACCTGCAGTTTGATTACAAGCTTTACATGGACACACAGACGGACGGACGGACGGACGGACGGACATTGTTAAATCAACTCAGAAAGTGATTCTGATTCGATCGGTATAATTAAAGATGGGTCTAGGTCAAATATTTTTGGTTGTTACAAACAGCAGCACAAAGTCATTATACCCAAACCACATAGTGGTATAGGGTATAACCACATAGTGGTATAGGGTATAATAATGCAGGCTATTTTAAACGCATTTGTTTACGAATATCCATGATTAGTAGCTTGTATTGTCAATATTATTTTAACTATGTGGTTAGGGTATAATGACTTTGTGCTGATTTATGTAACTATCAAAAATATTTGACCTAGACCCATCCTTTAATATACCGATCGACACAGAATCACTTTCTGTCCCGATTTAGTCTTTTCTACCGTTCTCGGGACAAACTAGAGGGGAAGATATAGCGAATGCCGTGCTAAAATGCTTTGAAGACAATAAGATCCATTGAAATGAAATAGTTTCAATAGCAACTGGTGGAGCCAGAAGTATAACAGGAAAAAATAACGGGCCAACAACGATTCTTCAGGGGAAAATAAACCACGAAATTCTTGCGTTTCACTGCATAATACACCAAGAAGCGCTTTGTGCCCAAACATTTCCGGCGGAAATAGTTGAGGTCATGAATTTGGTAATCAAGATTTAACTTTTAATTTAATTTTAATTTAATTTATTTACCTAGAATTCCTATAGAACAAGAATTATAATCGTATGATTAGAGTAAAGGTGGAGTAATAGTAATGAGCAATGATGTTAAAACATTTACAAGCAAAGTTTAAAATTCTAAACAATATATAAAAACAGATAAAATAAGTTTAAATAAAAATAAAAATTTAATTTATGAAAAAAAATCCCTTATTTTCCCTACACCCTTTTTTTCTCCCTCCATTTTCCCTGCACTACTTTTTAAAATTTTTCAATAAATAAAATTTTATTTTTAATTTCAATAATGCAAAAATAACATAAAAACGAAGAAAAATAAAATAAAAAGTAAGATAAGAATATCATAAGAATAACATAAAAACAACATAAAAAACTAACAAATACTATAAAAAATTGTTTTTACAATTCTGTATAATTCATCTTTTTGATATGACTAGATATGCATTTAAAATTTACACAATTAATTAAATTGACTTGCAAATGAGATTTATAATGCAAACAGAATTTTGGTTTTTGGTTTTAAAAGATTTTATTTTATGAAAGTGATTATTAGCATGTATGCTTAGATTTGATTTATCACCGTATAATATTTTGTCACAAGCCTTGCATCTGCATTAAAAGTCGTCATATTTGACTTGTTCCACCCATCCCATTAGCTTCCCGTCACTCAACCAACTTGAGTATTTCTGTATTTCTTTGATGTATTTTCAGCATCATCGAAAAACGAATCGGACATGTTTCTAAAGTGAATTATGTTTAAATTTATAATATTTTAATGTTATTTTTATTTACAAACTTATTGAAATCGAAGAGACCTGCAAAGATGGCGCACGTATGTATGTTTTGGAGGTTTGGAGGTAGATAGTTCCAAGGATGTATAGAGTGGATATAAAAATGCCATTCAGATTTTATAGTTCGATGTATAATTGAAGTCAAATAATTATTCCTATGTGATAGTGAAAACGGTATTCTCTTATAGAGATACGAAAGTTCACGAGTATATACAATTTTGTGGAGTAGAATTAAAGACCGTATATGTAACAAGTCAGTAAACATAACACCATACAAGTTGTTCGCAACTGATGAGACACGGTCGTATTTTCCCATATCATAAACATATTTTACAACAGCATTGTAGGCAACATTTAGGTTACATTAGCTTATAGTATCGGTTTTTGCAAAAATTTCGCATCCATATATATGAGTGGGTTCGCAACATAGAGTATACTTTTCCAGCAATAGCATTTATATGGTCTGACCAGGTAAGAATATTATTAAATATTATGCCAAGATTTTTTGCTGTTTTTACGATTTCAATTCTTTGTTTGTTGAGAATAATTGCTGGTTCTGTAAGCAATTATTACAAGCATTTTGTCAAAAGTACTCTACTATCGTCAGTTTAAAGAATTCCTAAACGAAATGGAAACTCAGTATTCCGACCTCCTTCTTCACAATAAAGTGCGATGGCTTTCCAAAGGTAAGGTATTGAAACGTTTTGCTTTGTGCTTGAATTCAATAAATACATTCCTAAATGAAAAAGGCTTAATCACCATGAATTAGAAAACGACAAATGGTTGCAAACATTTTACTTTATGGTGGATATCACAGCGAAATTAAATGAGCTGAATCCAAAGCTGCAAGGACAGGGAAACCCAGCATATGTTTTTGTAAAAGAATTGGTTTGTTTTAAAGAAAAAATAATTCTTTTTTCAGAAGATATTCATTATCAATTTCTGAAGCAATATAGCGATAAAATGAGTGCAACTGATGACACGAATTACTTCAGCACAGTTATAAAAAGAATTAAAGATGAATTTGCTGACAGATTTGAGCAATTCAAAACCAATAAAACCACTCTAGCATTTATAGTAAATACTTTCAACACAAATAGTAACGAAATCCACATTGAGCCATTTGGAATTGATACGGAATCTCTAGAAATGCAATTGATCGATTTAAAAAATAAAGCTTTGTGGAGTGTTGTTTACAGAGTTGAAAGGCAAGTTTGAGAGTTGGAGGTCCAGAAACGTACGTACGTAACGCAACAAAAGTGGACATGTTCTAGAAAAAATGCCGCGAATTGAGGCACTTATATTCGACGCATGGAATAGTGTTCCAGATTGCTACTGTGAGGGGAAGAATAAATAGATATTTCTTTTAATGAATAAATAGATATTTTTTCTTATGAATAAATGATTACTTTTTTTTTTATCAAAAAACTTTATTTATCCGAGTGCTATTTATTATTGACAATAAAAAATTTTGTGGATCTTGAAAAACTTTGAAATTTTGTAAATTGTAATTTTTGACTCTTCCGACTCAAAAGGTTGCTGACTCCTGGTAAAGCGCATCGACTATAATTTTCTTACTTGTTTTATATTAAATTGTTTTTCAATGAACCTTTTATATTAATTTCATTTATTTTCACAAATAAATCTTATTTTTGATCTTTATAATTTGAATAATTTTCGAACCTAATATGGATAAACAATTGGTATTAAAATAGAGTAGGCGACAATACATTGGAAACTTCTATAAAATTCTAAATGTGCCAATTTTGTTTTTTTTAATAATTTCGCGTTTAGTTCTAAAATTATGTTTTTTTTTTGCGAAATCACTCGTTGATGTGTTCTCTATTGAAAGATAACAATTTTTTTACAAAAAATACAATTAAAAGGAAAGTAGATAAACGAAAAAAGAAATATTCCTTTTAGTGATGCCAAAACAGTGGAAACTTTGAGACTTCGTTACCAGAGTTCATTAAAACAATAAAAATAGAAAAAGGTGTGAAAGAAAATGTAAAAAGTCATAACCGTTATTTAAATATTTATAAATTCTGACGTTTTTTTTTTTTCAATTATTATAAAATAATGGCAAATATACAGTTTTATGAAGAGTTAAAAGCCAGGGGTCGCATCGTTGCATTCGTTATCGATATTATTCGGTCGAAATTATTTTTTTATTTGCCAAAATAAAATACTAAGAGTAATTTTACGAGCTACGTTCCAAAGTTAATTAATCTGACGATGGTCGGTCTTCTTTAAATAATAAACCAACCTGTTGGCGAATAGTGTTTCCGAAAAAATTTAGTATTTAAACGGCCATAAAATTTGCTTATACCCACACAGTACCAAACACTTTGGTGGTTTTAATATAATAACCTAATACAATCTTTCAGTATAAGAATCATTCACCCCGAAGAACATGACAATCATTTATATAAAGGTTTCCATTGTTTTGTCAACTGCAAATTTTAAGTTTCGTTATTCTTTTCTGAATTGAAATGTTCAAATTAATAAGTTTTTAATTTTATGATAAAATTTTTTGGTATTGACCGTCCAAGTCATTAAAAATATATTTTGTTAAAAGATTCCATGGTATTGTCACTCACTTTATATTTGTTATTGTTTTTAAACAATTGTAGGTGATACATAAGAGTATTGCCTACAAGATTGATTGACGGGCGAGGACGTTAGCGGAAGAAGCTGGACAGAGTGCAAGGCACTCTGAAATGAGTGTCTTGTATCCAGATGGCAAAATAGGTAGGACAGCAGTGACAAGGAACTGGTTACATATGTCTTCATTTGCAATGTGGCGTTCGTGGCAAAACGCCCAGACTTTGGTTTCGGCTTGGGTATGGGAAGGGGTTTTGGCGAGGGACGGGATACCCGAGGAGCTCGAAGTTGAAATACAGAATGCATTAAGAGCGAAACGAAAGATGCTCTTCCGTCGTGACATCGCTGGAACCAGCTATCGAGTGCGGGTATCAGCTTGTGGCGATGTGTCAATCCACCTTCTTCCCGGAAGAAGTGAGGAGGTGTGAGGATCCAATTTTGCACTGACCAAATTGGGCACACAAAAGAGGTCCAGAGAAGGTAAAGAATGGCGGTGAATTACAGCATCATACTCACCTAAACATAAACTGTGAATTACATTCACCTAAACATAGGAGGTGAATTATATTCACCTAAGCATAGGTGAATTACACTTACCTTGACATAGACGGTGAATTACATTCACCTAAGCATAGGCAGTGAATTACATTCACCTAAGCATAGGCGGGGAATCACATTCACCTAGACATCGACGGTGAATTGCATTCCCCTAGACACCAAACGGAGGCAGTGAATTACCTTCATTAAAACACAGGGAATGAAATATTCACTATGATATAGGCGGGTGAATTCCTTCACCTGGGACCTTAACCACCAGACCCAGACAAATACTACGATTAAACACATTGAGAACACACACAAACTAAACCGTAAGCATCCAATGTGTGGCGTGTTGTCTCATGTTTGATGCCAAACCTGTTGTGTGGTTGAAACACAAGCAACACACAACACCAACACGCCAACAAAACCAAGAGAAGAGAGACACACACACATCAGAGAAAACACTCACAACCCACAACCAAGAGGTTGTTCACCGTCGGATGTATGGTGCAAGTTCTCTCTTTGGTTCGATGCTTTCTCGCGCTTACGTCGAACCGGTTAATTTTGGACAGCAAGACAAGTGGTAGACTTCGAAGGACGCAATGGGTGCATTAAAAGCGGCAGACATCAGCTCCAATAAGCAGAAACCGGAAGGGTAAATATATAAATAAATATTTTTTTTAGTGAAGGGATTGGTGGCAACACCAATTTGAATGACATCGTTGGTTTACATCCAACATGCTTAGATGAGGTAACATATGGGCTGTATTACATCCGGCTCAGATTAGGGGTGATTTACATTCGTCCTTGCTGGATTACATCCAGTCCAGGATAGCAGGCAGGCAGTTTGCCAGTGCAGGAGCTGAATTACATTCAGCCAGAGAGTAGGGGCGAATTACATTCCCCCATTTTTGTATTGGATTACATCCAACCTAGCCAGAAGCATAGGGTCTTTAGGCTAGGAAAATCATCAGCAACACCCACGGCACCGGCAACACCCACGGCATGGGCAACCCCAGTACCCGCTGCACCAACTACAATAATATAAAATAGCTACATTTGTGAAGTGTTTATTTAAAAGTTTAAATAAAGAAATACATTCTGCAAAAATATAAAGTAAAGTGAAGTGTTCGTCATTCTGAATAAAATTAGTGAAAGGACCTTGGGGCAGCTGAGCTATCCTAGTTTCAAACCCGGGACAACTAGAGGTTCCTTACAAGACATTTCTCATATTTGGTTTGTACATGTTTTTGCAAAAAAGAAGTGACTTTACCAAATATGGTCAGGATCGGTAGTCCCCATATAAATATAGTATCGGATATGAACTCTTTGAAATCTGCAGGCAAACAAATTAATAAAAACTCCACTCAGATTTGGGTTATGCTTATTTTCTATATCCAGTTAGTTGGGCCTGAGCGATAGGGTCGCTAAACGCATGGTATAGGGTATCGTATAGTCGGTCTAGACCGACTATAATTATACCCTATACCATTATGTGGCTTGGGTATAATGACTTTGTGCTGCTGTTTGTAAGTACAAAAAATATTTGACCTAGACCCATCTTTAATTATACCGATCGAATCAGAATCACTAACTGATTCGATTTAACGATGTCCGTCCGTGTGTCCGTCCATCCGTCCGTCCGTCTGTGTGTCCATGTAAACCTTTTAATCAAACTGCAGGTCGCAAATATGAATATATTTTGATTAAATTTGGTATGTAAGCTTTCACTAGCCATAGGATGCACGCTATTGAAATTGGTGAGAATCGGTCCATTTTCCGACCTAGCCCCCATACAAATGACCACTATAAAATAGACATAAATTGCCATAAGATCCAAATTGTCATATAGATCTTACTCAAATTGGGTTTGTATGCATTTATTACATCCATTAATGAGTAGTCTAAAAATGATCCCTGGGACAACTCTTAGTCATAGGCCCCATATAGACCTGATTCCCGATCTTCACTTAAATCTATCAAAAAAAAAAAAATATTGCACTGATTCTTCTCAAATTTTGTTTGTATATATTTTTGCAAAATACAAGAGACTTTACCAAACATGGTCAGGATCGGTCCATTTTTGGGCCTAGTCCCCATATAGATATAGCATCCGATATAAACTTTTTCATATCTGCAGCCAAAAAAATTAATAAAAATCCCACTTACATTTGGTTTATGCTTATTTTCTATATCCAGTTAGTTGGGCCTAAGAGATAGGGTCTCTAAACGCATGGTATAGGGTATCATATAGTCGGTCTCGACCGACTATAATTTTCTTACTTGTTTTATGTATGTGTTAGTAGCAATTTTAAATGCAATTTACTCAAAATAAATTACTCAAAACGGCTAAAAAGTAATACCTTTCAAATAATATACGTTTGGTCAAAATCGGGATAAAACGGTAGAACAAAACATCGGTCACAAGAAATCGCCTGGCCTATTACTATAGATATATAAAAAAGTGGGTTTAGGATAATTTTTTCCGCTTATAATTAACACCACAGATGGCTCGTTATGTATTTTATTTTTTGCATTTAATATATTTTTTTATAGGTTTAAATATACATACATACATAAGTATATCAAACAATGTTATAGTTATTTTTATTTACTTTTGAACGTTTGAATTTTGCTTTTTATTTTAAAACATTTTGTATTTTAAATACCTTATTTACATATATTGGATGCAATTTCTAGTTTTTTATTTTACTTTTTTTATTCAAATGGGAAGCTTTACACTGTTGACTAAAATAAGTTAATGTTTGATTTAGTAACACTGATATGATCAAGTATAGAGCAAAGCGAGCCTATACTGTCTGTGATGTTATCAGTTTAAATTTGGTTCAAATATGAGACTATTTGTAGACTTTGGAATTTTATTTAGCATATTTATATACTCACGTCATTTGAAATTGTTATTTCTTTATCGCGAAACACAAAATTATCGTTGCGACATGTTTCTTGTTGTTTTTTATTAAAATAATCGGCTATGCACGTTTCACGAAAGTCGTCGTCATTAAATTCCGGTTGTGTTGTGGTTGTTGTAGTATTTTGTTCCACAGTGCTTACATATCTGCTACATTGATCTATACTGTTACCTTTACGAGGTATTGTAAACTCTATCCATGACTCATCATAGCGACTTTCGGCTGTGTCGCATTCTGTAATATTACATCTAATAAAAAGTTATTCTGCTTCAAGGTTTTTGAATACAAACAAATAAATGATATTGATAGAACTGTATTAAATACCTATGAACCACAGTGCTGGCCGTAAAAACATATGTGACTGAAAATATAGCATTGAACATCATGGGTATGCAAATCAGTAACAACATAATCATTTGAAATTTTCCAAACTGTCCGATGTGTATGAGAATCGAATCCAGTGTAAATTCATCATTATCACTTTTAGACTCAACTGAGTCAACGACTTTTGGGTGAACATCGATCATTGTATGTATGTATATTTTGGAAAACTTTTTGGCACTTAACTGGTAAAACTAATAAATTTGTTTATAGGCAGATTGACTTTATATTATAAGTATATATAAATGTTTTATCCATTAATACTAAAATGTATTTATATATTAATATACTTGTATTAAGTCGAGTTCATTACACGCCAACTACTTAATAAAAACTGATCGATTGAATTGAAAAAACCCCGTCGTTGATTTCCGTTAATTGAGACAAAATAACTTAACTGTATATTATTATTAATTTAGTATGTGTTGGTAGATTAACCATGTACTAAATACACTAGCTGCTTGCTGTACGGCATTAGCGAAATGCCATACGTTTATTCCCATTTAAGAATCAAAAAGTGTTTTCGGATCAGATCAAAATGTGACATTAAAATTTTGGCAGTTACAATTTTTATACCCTATGTGGTCAGGGTATAATGACTTTGTACTGTTGTTTGTAACTACCAAAAATATTTGACCTAGACCCATCTTTTGTTATACTCAGATTCACTTTCTGTGTGTCCATGTAAACCTTGTAATCAAACTACAGGTCGCAAATATGAATACAATTTGATAAAATTTAGTATATAAGTTCATGAAGTTCATGTTCCGGTACGTGTACTGAAAAAAAACACAGAACATGTACAATAAACAGGTTCGAGTTCAGTTATATTTTAAGTCGTGTTGTGGCTCGTGTAGTGAGAAAAAACAGAACATGTACAATAAACAGGTTCGAGTTCAGTTATATTTTCTCACTACACGAGCCACAACACGACTTAAAATATAACTGAACTCGTACCTGTTTATTGTACATGTTCTGTGTTTTTTTTCAGTACACGTACCAGAACATGAACTTCAAATAAAGCAACACTCAAAAATGTGTGCTTTATGTGTGATTGAAACAAAAAGTATGTGATACAAAAATGTTCGTGTAAATAACGAAATATTAAAACGAACACAGTCATGGTTGTGTTGGGCACCGTAGAAAATTTAGAAACGCACATAATTGATATGAAAATAAAGATATGTGTTGGCTGCTTTTGAACAGAACATTGTGTGTTTCATGTATGTATTTTCTGAACCTTGATTTTCATATATTGACTCCAAACACTACTACCTGGGAGTTATTGTCGGACTTTTTTTTTTTTGTTTTAAGTATGTTTTTCTTAAAGTAAAAAAAAAACTCTTGAATATTCCTTACATTTCATGGATACTTTTTACATGCCATTAAGTTGAATTTTGAAGTCATCATGAACACTAGTTCAAATCAGGGATGCCAAACGCAAAAAACCAAATAACCCGAAAATTTTCAAAACTTCAAATTTTCATTCAAAACAATTGTGAAATATAATATACAAATAGCATTCAATTAGTTGTACTTTTTTTAAATTAAAAAATTTAATTAAATTAAATTTTAATTAAATTTTGATTTTATTAAAATTGATGTCTTCCAAATTTCAAATTATTATTTCCGATGTTTAAATATGATTTCCTGAAATTCAAATGACATTTTCTAATATATAATTGGAAATCTGAATTCCAATTTTTAGAATTGCAATTTTCTTATTTTTAAATGAAATGTTTTAGTAATTATAAATTAATTATTTTTAAAAAATAAATGTAATCGCAATCACATATTTGGTAAAGCAGAATAATAATTTTATATAACTATGTATGTAGAACTGTATTGTAAGCATAAAACTCATTGATACTTCTTAAATCGAATCTGTGTTAATTTTTTATTAACATTGTTGTGTTTGATATCTAATTGTTTGGTAGCAACAACTCTTGAATTTTTTTACTTTTATTTTGTCAATATTTTTCATTCGTAACAAACAAACAACTTAAGGACCCTTTGTGTTTTTAAATTATGTGGAAAAATTATGGAGAATTTGAATTCTTTTGTTCATTTTTTTTTAATTTAAATTGTGCTTTTTTTATAAAATAATTGTCACTTTGTTGAGACTAGAATAAAAATAAAACAACTTATCAAGAAAGCAAAACAATGTAAAAAGAAATGTCAAAAAAAATCTTCAACAGAAAACGAGACATTTTTCTACCCCGTTCGCAAACAAACACGAAACGCAAGCCTCTTCACGCAGCTTGGAAACGCGCCATGTAAATGGCCTCTAAATCATAAATTCTAGTTAGATATTAGTTAATATCAAATTGGAACAAAAATTGTGGCGCCATCTACTGTGGCGTAGTCGCACTGAGCTAAATAAAGTGATACCCTATTAATACAAAAAAATTTATTTCCCATAAAACAAAATATTGCAAAATTTTATATTTATAAATAAATAATATACCGATTTACTTTTAATAAGCGGTTATTATGGATATACATATATAGAATATATGTATATTATTTACTACTACTATATGTAGAATGTATTAATTTGTAACATTTTGCGATGTTATAAAAATCGCAGAACATTGATATTGATTTTTTATATTTAATATATGTATGTATATGCAAATATATTACACACAAAAAACGTTTTTTTTTAAATAAATTAATTTGTAAGAAAAATACAAAAAAGTTAAAGTTATATGCACATATTACGAAAGAAAAAATTTGGTAAATTTACATTGTTTTTTATTTATTAATAACCATTATTTGCTTTTGATGTTGGTGAATTTTTATATTATAACCACAACGACCACAAAAACAACAACAAGTACAGCTATGAAAAAACTACAAAATTTAGAATAACAATGATAGCAAGAACAATATAGAAACATCATAATTTTTTTAATTTTTCAGTGATTTTTCGGGACTTATTTGACCTATTTTCATGCATTTAAATAGAAACCTTCTCATGATGTTAATGAATCATTCTCACTAAAAACGAGCGCTCTAGCTATCCTACTGAGGGCATGATCGTGACAAGAACAATATCGAACCCATTTAACCGATTTTGACGATTTTAAATAGCAAACTTCTCAGGATGTTAATGAATAATTTTTAATACGAATGAGCACCCTAACTGACCTATTGAGAGCGTGATCGTGACAGATGGACATCTCTTATATATTATATATATTTTATGGGGTCCAGATTTTTTTTTCTAATTATTACAACGGAATGACAAACTTATATAAACCCCCTGGACACTGTTGTGGAGGATATAAAAAAATTCAATAATCCGTGGCTAAATCTATTAAAGATTTTTGTTGCAGTGGTTGAAAATTAATCAATCTATGTTAGTGTTGATATTTTGTGGAATTCAGAAATCTAAAATGAACTTAATTAAACATTACAATATTTTAAAAATACAAAGATAACATCGGATACATAGAAAACTTTAATAAAATAACTACAAATACATAAATACATAGTTGTTGTATACTAACTATTCTTCGTACTACTTATATTTAATTTTTAATAAAAAAATAAACTAACAATTCAATTCGCCTCAACACTTAACTTTTGTTTTTTTTTAACAATATTACAAAGTGCAGCAAAAAATATCAGCCCAAGTAGCTTCATCCACTTTGGATCCAAATATTTTTTATTTCATAGAACAATTAGTGCTTATATTATAAAAAAACAGTTTTTTTCTTATTTAATGTCGGTTATCCGAAATCCGGTTTCTTATATGTCCAATATTCGTTTGAGTTAACCCTAGAACCGATTTCTTTGAAAAGTTGCTTTTCATACACTGATAAGTGATTGACTGGGATAAAACGCGAACTGTTTTGAAAATTGTATAAAAAAATTTCGTTGAAATCGGTGTATGAGTATTCCAAATTGTTAAAAATCCAACGAATTATTATTATATTTTGTACCAAAATTAACCAGTTTAATAAGTGTGTGGTGTAGTTTCCACTTAAAACCGGGAGAAGAAGAGATTTTGCGATCAAAGTAAAATACGAGTATCACAGGTGTTCGTTTTCATATCTGTATTGATTCTGAATTACATTCCCATTCAAAATTTTAATTATGACAAGGTTAATACACACTTATGTACATATGTATATACCTATAAGCCAATGAAATTGTATATAAGTTTTCAAATTAATATTACGATAAAGTATAAAGAATAAATATATAAATATTTTAATTGTAGAAAACCTCAGACTAATCTATTTATAATACTTTTTTATAATTTGTATAATCAGCAACACAGTTGAAATGTTCATGTCTCAGCATTGTACATACTATCTTTAGATTGTTAAGTTAACGTGTTGATTCATTATCTCAAAATCTTATCGGGAGAATAATCGAATAATTATTTAATTAAGCAATACGAAGAAAATTTATAAGATGAATATAAAATCACAAAATTCATCAAAAAAGAAAACAAACTTGTATTTTAATACCCTCCATACCTCAGTGATAGAGGGTATACATAGGTTTGTCATTCCGTTTGTAACGCATCGAAATAAATTGAGGAGACCCCAGCACCATTTATTTTCTTGATCATTATAACAAGGGAAGTTGATTTAGCGATGACCGTCTGTCCGTCTGTCTGTGGAAATAACGATCACGCTGTCAATATCTGGACCGTTCGTTTTTGTATAAAATCGTTTGTTAACATCCCAAAAGAGTTGCTATACAAAATCGGTTAAAGGGGTCGCGAGATATGAATAAAATTTTGAAAAAACTCTTGAAAAAATAACATTTTTCAATTTCTTAAGATATGTTGTATCTATATAGTAACACGTGAAGGTAAATTTTTATTTCCCTTTTTAAGCAGTATGTGGGCACGGAGGAGTGTGAAAATTGGCATAGTTATAGTTCATATGGAGGAGAAGCTGACAATGATAAAATTTGTGTTTAATCTGCCTTAAAAATATGTATATTAAATTAAATAAAATATTTATAATAATTCGTTACGCCATGTTAATGCGAATGATTTAAATTATAAATTATATGTATAATTATATATTATATAAATTAAATTTAAATATTCATAATTTTTTTATATATAGATTAAAAAAACATTGGAAGACAAAAATTGTATGAAAAAATTATTTTTCCTAGAATTTGCACTCGAATTTCGAATGCAGGTGTGTGCATATTAATACCGCACATGTCACATTGGCCTAAGCAAGAATTACCGCATATTTTTTTATCGTTAAAATTAAAAATTAATAAAAATTAAAAATAAAAAATTAAAAATAAAAACTACATATTAAAAATTAAAAGTTTATTGCACTGTTTTTTCCTTTTTGTTATTAAATATCTATAGCAATGAGAGCAATTGTCCGAGTCAGTTTTGTAGTTAAGTCTTGTTTGTGTGGGTATGTTAACTATGTTTAACATTTCCAGAGTCAATCTCTTGTTGCAATTGTTCTCTTCTTCTACGATCTCAACATCTTTGAGGTTTGGTGTATGATTGGACTTTGCGCGGTGAGACACAAGTGCTATAGATATTTAATAACAAAAAGGAAAAACTGTGCAATAAAGTCAAGCATACTGACTAAAGCTAGTAACGCTTTAATTATTTATTTTAGTTTGAATTATTTAATAATGTGAGTTATATATGTATGTACATTTATATGTTACTAGCTGGACCTGGCAAACGTTGTTTTGCCCTCAATGAATTTTTTATTTTAGTTAGAATTATTTTTCAATTATATATTCTTCCTTTATTTACATATTTTAACAAATTTGATATTTACATATGAGATCTTATCTTAACATAGATATTGCAACAAATAATATATAGGATCTAAAGACATTAAATAGTTTTTATTTTATTTTTTAATGATTTTTAAAGGAAAATGAGAGGGAAAAAACCTTTATATGATTTAAAAAATTCAAATACTATCTGAAAATATTTATATGCTTATAGAAGGTTTATTAGAAATAATAGACCTCTATAAGCATATAATTTTCAATTTGGTGATTTCTTTTTAATTTTACGTTACTTCTCTACATTCTCTTGTCAGTGGGTAAGAGGAATTTTCAATTTTGGCAAAATAATTGTTGTTAATCCTTATTATGAAATCGATAATTTTTTCATAACCTGTTTCTTCATGAAGAAGATTTGTAGGATACCTCTAGGACTTTTTATTTATCATTTTAAGACATTTGTTTTGTATAATTTGTAAGCGTTTTAGGTGGCAGTTGGCAGCGTCACTCCAAATAGGACACGCATATGTTAATATTGGCCTTATAACACTTTTGAATAGGAGATTTTTGTTTTTGGGGTTTGGAAATGACCTTCTATTTAGAAGTGGCCATAATGCTTTAAATGATTTTATAGCTTTTTGGCACGTAGCCATAATATGTTGTTTAAAAGTAAGCTTTTTGTCCAAGACAACTCCGAGATATTTGACATGATTAACTACATTTATGGTATTATTTCCAATATGAAGATGACGTCTTGGCAATCTTTTGGGAGATTTGTTGAACGGAAAAATAATTTCTTGGGTCTTGTTTCGATTAATTTTGATTCTCCATTTGTGAAAATATTTACTGCAATTTACAAGTCCCTTTTCCACTTTCTTCAGGAGTGCACTTGTAAGTTTGTTTGAAGAAATTAACGCAGTATCATCTGCGTAGTAAGCAATTTTCATATATTTCGGGACTTTGAAATCGGATGTATATATCGAGTAAAGCAATGGCGACAAGACT
Organism: Cordilura impudica; assembly: GCA_963682025.1. Lineage (NCBI taxonomy): Eukaryota > Metazoa > Arthropoda > Insecta > Diptera > Scathophagidae > Cordilura > Cordilura impudica. The sequence goes on from OY821519.1 coordinate 179,811,725, forward strand.
GATCCTTGAGGTAACCCTGTGGTAATGGTTTTTGGAGATGATGTTTCATTATTAATCGCAACTTTAAAGCTTCTGCCGTGAATGAAATCTGAAGTAAGTTTGCATAAATATTTTGGTACATTTGCATCAAGAAGTTTAAATACTAGGCCATTATGCTAAACGGTGTCAAACGCTTTTTCGATATCCAACAATATTAGACCCGTTGAACGTTTATTGTTTTTATTGCTGATTATTTGATTTTTAATTCTGTTTATTTGGTGAGTAGTGCTATGCCCTTTTTTAAATCCGAATTGTTCTTTAGCAACAATAGAATTGGTCGTTACAAATTCACTAAGACGAGAATGTAGTATTTTTTCAAATATTTTACTTAAGTTACTTAATAAACTAATAGGTCTATAGCTATTTGGGTTATTTTTTGGCTTACTAGATTTGTTGATAGCTATAACCTTAGCGTTTTTGAAATGGTTTGGGAAATAGTTGAGTTTGATGCAGCTGTTAAATATTATAACCAGTAATTTAGAGCTTTGAGTGGTAGTTTCTTTAAGAGCAGGTTGGGAACATTGTCAAAACCAGGAGATTTTGAGGGTTTTATTAATGAGACAATATTCATTACTTCTTTTAGAGATGTATAAATTGCTGACTCAGAACTGGGATTTTCCTTCTTAAAATTATTTACTGTTGTATTTATTACTATATCCGCTGAGTGGTTGTAATTCGAAGTGAGGTTATTTGCTTTGACAAATGTATTTGCCAGGACTTCAGCCTTGTCCTTATCAGATGTTATCCTTGTATTTCCAACCTCAAGGTGAGAGATTTGATTTTTTCCTTTTCCTCGCAAGTTTCTCCAAAATGATTTATCACCTGGTTTTAAATTGGATAATAATTGACACCATTTCTTATTGCGTTCCGAGTTAATACTTTTATCAATCATGTTACTTAGAAACTTAGTGCATTGATTATAAAAAGTTTGCTCGGCTATATTTGAAGATCGTTGGCTTTTTCTTTTAAAGCTTCTTCTTAGTTTAATATATTTCACAGTACTTTCTGGTAATGTGTAATTATTTTGTTGGGTTATTTTAGGTGTAGACGCATCCCTTGCTTCGAAGACTACATTTATAAATTTTTGTATTTCCTGATCAATTACTACCTTGGTATTGTATATATCCGAATTTAACGTGATTTTATTTTCTAAAAAATTCATATAAATGTTCCAGTTGGTTGCACTATAATCATAATAGTTGAGGTCAACCTGCGAGGCCACTGATCTTTTAAGTGTACACATAATGGGGCGATGGTCTGATGGTATTTCGTAATCCATTGTCTTTACGTCTATATTTAAAGCGGTATTGCTTAAAATAATATCGACTGTGGATGCTTCGCGATTGTGTTGATGGGGGAATAGGGTTGGACTATTAGGATAGTGTATAAAAAAATTGCTTGATTGCTGTAGATTGTTGAGTGCTATTCCTGCAGTATTATTTGAACGGCAATTCCAAGAGCAATTTTTGGCATTTAGGTCACCAAAAACTATGTATTCTTTGGTGGAAGGTGTTAGGTTCAAGATATCAGCACAGAAGTTATGGGTATATCTTGGTGAATATAACGAAGATACAGCAATAGGTCTATTATTTGTAATAACTTCAATTGAGATGTTTTCGATTGATGAAGTGTTTGATGAGCGACAGATTTATGAATTAACAGAGCTACTGCTCCTCCTCTAGCATCTGTTCTGTCACTGCTATATAAATAATAATTTTCAAAGTAGGGTCTATGATTTTCTGAAAAAAAATGTTTCATTCAAAGACGCTATTTTAATATTTTCTCTTTCAATTAGTATTTCAAATTGTTTTTATTTAGAAAAGTTTGAAATGCCATTAGCATTCAAGTGAAGCATTTTGAATTCGTTTAAATTATTTGTATAATCCATGGGCGTATTTTACCATTGACATTACAACTTTGATTTGTTGTACTTTTGAAGTGCACCTATGCAAATCATGCTTAGCTGTAGTGAAAATATCAAAAAGCTCATCAATGCTAAATAAATCGTTGTTTGTTTTCAGCTGATTAGCATATGTAGCTTTGCTGTTATTATTGATGTTATTGTTACAATTCGAGTTGTTGTTTCTTAAATTAGGAAAATCTCCCATATTAAATTGAAATGAGTTATTTTGTAGTTGTCTGCTTTTATTCGGACTTTTAGAAGTAACTCTTGTTCTAGTTTCCAAATAGAGAGAACGTAACGCACAGTTGATATCGTTTGCAGAGTGATCAGTTCTCTCTTTTCCTTGTTTTTTTGCAATTAAAGCATGTAAAAACAGCTGGCCTTTTTTCATTTGTGTTAAACGGACACACACTTGTATGATGTTGTTCTGCACATATCATACACGCAGCACTTCGATGGCAATGTTCACCGCCATGGCCACACATCAAGCAGTTCCAGCATTGAGTTGGTTTGTTCTTGGATTTCGATTTGTATTTTTTCCAAGAAATTATAATATTAGAAATTGTTCGTACATTTTTTAAAGCAGTTGGATTAAAATTTTTACGAACAAATTGAACTTTATAAACTGCATTATTGTTTGAACTGAATTTGGTGACTATTTCAGTTACGGAAGAGGGGGATAGGTTGTAGTTTTTTAGCTCCTTGGAGATTTCCTCAGAGCTTATGCGCGGTAAACCGTGTAAAAAGGTGGTGTATAAACTATTTTCTTTGGAGCCATAAGAATGAAACTCCATCTTTTGGTACCAATTGAAGTACCAAGCAGCTTTTGTATTTCTGTAAATGAAGCGTTAGCTTCTACAACAATGCACTATGGGTAATTTATCCCATTTTTTTGGCCAAAACTATTAACTCTTAGTCCGGAAAGTTTTTCGAACTGCAAAAGACGTTTTTGGAGTAAGAGGACCCTTATTTAATGATTTGGGAAGATTTAAAAAAATATGAAACTACACTCAAAAAAATTAGTTAGTAAAAAAGAATTGTATTTTCTATTATTTCTTTTGAATGAATTAAAAGTTTATGAACAGTCGGTGTCATTAACGCAAAAAGTATTGAATTTTTCTAAATCCAAGGGGAACTGGCAACATATACAAATCAAAATAATTTTTAATGAATATATTAACTCTGCATCAATACCAGTTATATGGGAAAAGAGGGCATGATCTGCAAAAGCCCGACGAGCAGTGTTTCCATCATTGGTGCTGCCAAATCCTCCCGTTTTTGGTTTGTCTACGTGAAGAGACATTTTTTCCCAAAACAAGTTCTGAATTTTTCTTTTTTTTCTAATACGACCTTTCGGTCCTCTTCTTTTCTAACTTGCCACTTCTTTATTTCGGACTTATAGCCTGCGTGCAATATGAACTCAAAAACACGAATCCAACAATGCAAAGGACTTAATCCGTATTTTAGGTTACCTTCTTTCGCATGAAATGTGTCGCTCTCAAAGTTTGTGATTTTCATAAAGTCCTTTGGATTTGCTCCACATATAGGGCAAGTTTGACTTGATTTAGTGTTGGTTAACACGTTCAAAACTTTTCCGTCAATTAAGGTGAGTGATAACTTAAAACATATTTCAATGATCCTTGTTTCATCAACTTGTATTCTTATATTCTTCAACTCTGCAATTTGTCTTTTCAAATCCAAATCTTCTTCTAAAATAACCTCTCTTGTCTCTTTTATGTACTGAAGCTTTATGGGGCGACAAAACCTTATCGACTGAGGGGTAAGGTTATTCCAAAGAGGTTTTCCGAAAGAGTCGATAAGCCTTAAAGGAATGAGGGTGGTTGCAAATAAACACAAATCGAAGTCGCCAGAAGAACCTGGCTCGTCAAACCGCTGTTTATATAATGATTGGCCTGTACTGCCATCAAAGCCATAACTTACTATGAGATCTGCTTTAAGAACAACTACATTTTTGGCCATTGCCGCCGCTACAACCTCCCTTTGCATCTCAACAATCCTGTTGGCAGTGTGCGTTAGCAACATTTGTAGTGAAACTTTGGCATATTTTTCAGTTATCTCTATACCATCTGGTCTGCATTTTAACTTTGAAAGTGCAACGTCGTTGTAAAGCGGATAAATATCACAATTTCTCGATTTATTTTCGCTTCTAATATTTAGATATTGCGCCTTTGTAAAGTTGTTTTCTAATATAAAGGATAGTGCCTCTTCTGTCGTAAGTCTGACTGGCTTCTTCGTCGCACTCTCTGATATTTTCCTCAATTTAGAGGGCCTAGTTGGGCTAGCTAGAGTTTCTTTGAGAACCACTGCTAAGTCTAGCTGCTTTTGCTTTCGAGCAGATTTTGTTGCTGCGCGAACACACAGCTCCGTTTCATGTTGTACTGATTTTGATAGTTCATCAGCATCCCTTCTTTTTGAACGTTCGCTTTTCTCTCCAAAATTTTTTTTTGGGCGTCCAACTGCGGATGTACTCGGCTCAACGAAAAACTTTTTAACTTCAATTTTGAACTGAGAATTTAACCATTTTGAATTTTTCGACTTAAACACAACACGTTTTCTATGTGAATTTTGCCATTTCTGAGACAAATAACGACAAAAATTTGTGATCTTTCGTTTAAGAACAATCATTTCTTCACTCAACGTTTCGCCATCACCTATTTTCCTAAGCATATACTTCAAAACAGCAGTTTCTTTCTCTCCTTTGTTTTTTTCTTCGAACCAAACCTCAGCAAGTTCGCTATAAGCGAAGTAGAGGTTGCCTACAAAAATGGCATATATCAAAAAACGCACAAAATCGCAGCATGAAATTGATGAAATAAACTCAAAATTAAATACTTAACAAACCTTTATTAATTCTAGAATTAAAAATTATTAAGCTTTCTTTAAAAGCTTATCCAAAGTTGGATAAGAATTATTATTTTTTGAAAATTGAGGTTAGGCCGAAAGAATGAATTTTTTCACCAATAAATTATTTTATTTCTAAAATGATTATTTATTTATTTACCACTTACCATTAATATTGTTTTCCATGTCCAACTTTATTTTTCAAGCGTTTTTTTATTAGGAAATATTGCCTTGTATTGTCACCAAAAAATCACATGAACCACGTTCCACTTAAATTGACATTTGTAAACAATGACTTTGAGAGTCAGCTGATTAGCAGTTTTTGGTTCTTTACAAAAACAAAATTTACTTCTAAATGCTTTGAAGTATTCTTAATTAAACTGCAACAACAAAAGCTTGGTTTTCAAAAGTGCGAAATTTGAATTTTGGCCAAGAAAATGTATCAAATTACCCACAGTGCAATGGGTGGAGGTTTGTGTTTCTTAACATCGTTAATATTTGATACGGGAGTTACGTCCATATCATTGAGGCCAGCAAGCAGGCTAAATCTGTTGCTTGAAGTTGACGCCATGTTCGGGTTAACAAAACCCGGAGGAAGTTTTGTCATCTTCCTATTCACAAGTTTTCTTTTTGATGAAGATTCGGCCCCTCGGGCCATCGCAAAATTTTTATTCCTGTTTTAAGCTGGATTGTCTACCACATATTTGCAATGATTGTCCTTGAGATTTATTAATGGTCATGGCAAAGCCCAATCTGATCGGAAATTACAATCTTTTGAATATTATCGGTGTGTCGGTAGGAATCATAGGAATTCTTGCCAGCAAAACATGTTCTCCTTTAAATGTTCCTTTGAGAATTGTGGCCTCAATAACATTGGGCATTATTCTCTCAACAATTAACCTGGTTCCATTTAATAGTCTCGGAGCGTTGAGGTTACGTAGCAAAATTATTGGAGAACCAACTTTTAATATTAATAAATGTGGCGGTAGACCGGGCACATCAAGTGACTTCAAAAATTCTGTTGGATAATTGACTGCTTCATTTTCTTCAACAACACTATCCATAGATTTGAAAGAAAACGTTGCGGAATCAATCATGTCCTGAATAACAACATTATCGACATCGACATTTGTGCTGCTAAAATAGTTCTTTCACTTAACCAATCAATGTTACGATATTGATTTTGAATGTCGGGGAATACATTTTCAATTAATTCATAGCGTGACGATATAAATTGACAAAAATCTTGTGGATATTTTAATAGTTTGACTGGTTGGGTTAATATTGCTTTTACCATTACCAAGTTCAAGTAGTTGTTTTGAAAATTGGTCAGCCGTTGGATCATTTTGTAATCGTATTCTCATGTTTGTTGTTAATTATATAGTTTGAACGCTACTCCATAATGTTGATGATTTTCAGCAGGTATTTATTTCGTTAGCATAGGTTGATTTTGGTATGACTGGCAATGTTGGACGAAAATCTCCAGAGAATAAAATGAGAGCTCCACCAAAAAGTCTTTCATTGCCTTTCAAATCTTTTAAAGTTCTATGTAATGCTTCTAAGGAATGTTTGTGAGCCATGGTACATTCATTCCATATAATAATATTTCATTTTTGCAGAAATTTTGCAATACTTGAATGTTTTTTGATATTACATACGGCATTCTCATTTGTTTGTACATTTAACGGTGATTTGAGTGCTGAATGAGCTGTACGACCACCATGCAATAATGTTGCGGCTATTCCGGATGAAGCAATAGCCAATGCAATTTTTCCTTCCTTTTTGGTTAGAATATTTATATATAAAAACGTTTGTGAATTTTGTAACTTATAAAATTTAAATAAATTTGACAACTCATTATTTTTCGAACGCCAGCGCCATCTACCGGGTCCAACAAAAAATTTTTGGCATCATCTAACATACATACATATATGTATATTTTTAGTTTCAGTAAAATCGCACTGTAAATAAGAATATTCGAAATAACTTTACCCCAGCGCCACCTATCGGGTCCATTTATACATACAAAATTTCTTATGACGAAACATACATACGTTCTGAATTGCAGTCACATCGCATTGAAAATAAGAATTTTGTTTATAACTTTGTTTATAAAACTAAAAAAAAAAAAAACACGGAAGAGTTCGAACCGAACTTATGGTGGAAATTTTAGCTCGACAGCTCTTATGGTTCCGGAGATCATTCATTACAAACAAATGCACCAACGGTTTTATATATATAGATACAGTTGTTTTTCGATTTAAGGAAATTCGATTCTGCGAACATCGCGTTTAACGAACCAGTCATTTTGATCCATTGAGTACTTTATATAGCGAACAAAAATATTTTTTGTGTACTCAGTTTAACAAACAAATAAAATTTAAATTATATATTTTAAAGAAAATAAAATTCTACATACATACAAACATATTTTTAAGAACTTTGTGACAAATATAAAGAAAACACAGGAGTAGAAAAAAGTGCCGTTATTATATGTAAGTGCTGCTTGTGATGTATTTATACCCTATACCACTATGTGGTTTGGGTATAATGACTTTGTGCTGCTGTTTGTAACAACCATAAATATTTGACCCAGACCCATCTTTAATTATACCGATCGAATCAGAATCACTTTTTGAGTTGATTTAACAATGTCCGTCCGTCCGTCCGTCTGTGTGTCCATGTAAACCTTGTAATCAAACTGCAGGTCGCAAATATGAATATATTTGGATGAAATTTGGTAAATAAGCTTTTATCGGCCATGGGATGAACGCTATTGAAATTGGTGGGAATCGGTCCATGTTCAGACCTAGCCCCCATACAAATTACCCCTATGAAATCGACATAAATTGCCATAAGATCCAAATTGTCATATAGATCTTACTCAAATTGGGTTTGTATGCATTCATTACATCCATTAATGAGTAGTCCAAAAATGATCCCTTTGGCCCCATATAGAGCTGCTTCCCGATATTCACTTAAATCTATTAAAAAACAAAAATATTGCATTGATTCTTCTCAAATTTTGTTTGTATATGTTTTTGCAAAATACAAGAGACGTTTCCAACCATGGTCAGGATCGGTCCATTTTTGGACCTAGTTCCCATATAGATATAGCATCCGATATGAACTTTTTCATATCTGCAGCCAAAAAAAATGATAAAAATCCCACTCAAATTTGGTTTTTGCTTATTTTCTATGTCCAGTTAGTTAGGCCTAAGAGATATGGTTTCTAAACGCATGGTATAGGGTATCATATAGTCGGTCTAGACCGACTATAATTTTCTTACTTGTTTTATTTTGCTTGAGCTTGTTTTGCTTGAAAGGAAAAATAATAAAAATTATGGATGATCACCAAAAGGGTTTGCGAGAAACAGATCTGTGCAAAAAAGTATGGGTTTGTAACCCATCCGCACTATGTACAATTTTAAAATCAAAAGAAAATGTGGAAATACAATTCTTTGATCCAGAAATAGAAAAACAATAAAACAGGGCGGATTTCCAAGAATGGAAAACAAACTTTTTTCTTGGTATCATAGACAGCCAAATTTCCATATGCGACAGGCATAGAACTTCATAAAGGGCTTTATGGTGAAGACTTCAACGTAAGGCATGAATAGTTGACGTGATTTAAAAAACGTTTCTCCAAATATGCAAGATATTGAACCATTTAAGAGGAAACTACAGCAAGTTATCTTGGAAAATAACTTACCACTTTTAATGCCGATGAAACCGGTATTTTTTTTGGAAGGAATTAGCTGACAAAACTTTTGTCCATGCTAGAGAGGCTATGTCGAATTTTTTTTCAATTTACGTTATGATAAAAACGATTTGTTTAAGAACTAAGCTAAAATTAATGATTTAATTTATTTTATATTTATACAAATGTAAAAATATTGTTTTTGATCTCTTCAAGATAGAGTTTGAAAATATTTTTCAGGGTCAAGATCAAATGTATTTACTTTAAAATAAAGTAAAAAACATTGGCACATTTGTTTCAAAAATTGATCTATATTCTGCATGACAGGTTATGCAGCTGTTTCGGGAAGAGTCACCAACCCTCATCAGTAACCAAAACCAGTAGGTAGTTTGTTTGGTGAAAATTTAATTCATATATAATATACGCTAAATGTGTTTTTAAAGATGTTCTATATTTAGTTTGTTATATTGGGAAAGGTTTAATAGTACTCTTTCTTTGGATTCTCACTGAGTTGCTTTGACAGCAAAGGTATATGAAATAACTTTTCACCAAACAAACTACCTACTGCTTTTGGTTACTGATGAGGGTTGGTGACTCTTCCCGAAACAGCTGTATAACCTGTCATGCCGAATATAGATCAATTTTTGAAACAAATGTGCCAATGTTTTTACTTTATTTTAAAGTAAAAACATTTGATCTTGAGCCTAAAAAAATTTTCAAACATTAATGATTTAAAATTTCAGATTGAACTATCAGCCAACCAGATGAATTGAAAACAAGAAGATTAAGAAGAAAATCCAGCTGATGAGCAAAATTTGGAGCAAAGAATAAAATGCGCAGATTCTGTCAATGGCTTCGAAATTTGTGTTAAATGGGCTCAACAAAACAATCCTTTTGTCACTAAAACCATGATTTTGAGAGAGCTTCAAGAACATGCTATTAAAAATAACATTTAACATATCTATTCCAAAGAAACAAACACTGCTCCAACAATTTTTTAAATAACATTTTTCGTGGAATTTGTTAATAAATTTTTACCTATATTCACTTTTAGCTTAATTTTTTATGCTCTTGACAACATAAAACACATTTTTGTTAAGTAAGTACTGTGTATACCGAACTTTTCAGTTTAAAGGCCTGTATGCAGCTTGCTAAGGAATCAAAAACTTCATATAAAACAAGTAAGAAAATTATAGTCGGTCTAGACCGACTATACGATACCCTATACCATGCGTTTAGAAACTCTATCTCTTAGGCCCAACTAACTGGACATAGAAAATAAGCAAAAACCAAATTTCAGTAGGATTTTTATTAATTGTTTTTTGGCTGCAGATATGAAAAAGTTCATATCGGATGATATATCTATATGGGGACTAGGTCCAAAATTGGACCGATCCTGATCATGTTTGGTAAAGTCTCTTTTATTTTGCAAAAATATATACAAACAAAATTTGAGAAGAATCAGTGCAATATATTTGATTTTAATAGATTTAAGTGAAGATCGGGAAGCAGATCTATAAGGGGCAAAGGGATCATTTTTGGACTACTCATTAATGGATGTAATGAACGCATACAAACCCAATTTGAGTAAGATCTATATGACAATTTGGATCTTATGGCAATTTATGTCGATTTCATAGGGGTCATTTGTATGGGGGCTAAGTCTGAACATGGACCGATTCTCACCAATTTCAATAGCGTTCATCCTATGGCCGATAAAAGCTTACATACCAAATTTCATCGAAATATATTCATATTTGCGACCTGCAGTTTGATTACAAGGTTTACATGGACACACAGACGGACGGACGGACATTGTTAAATCAACTCAAAAAGTGATTCTGATTCGATCGGTATAATTAAAGGGTCTAGGTCAAATATTTTTGGTTGTTACAAACAGCAGCACAAAGTCATTATACCCAAACCACATAGTGGTATAGGGTATAACAATAAGCGGATGGGTAATTTTGATACTGAGCTTAAAAAGCGTTTAGCAGGCCAAATAAAGCAGAACCGAAGAATTGATTTGTTTTCAATTTCACAATTCTTAATAATTGACAGAAAACTGCTGATTGCTAGCGT
>OY821519.1:179824810-179830655 GCA_963682025.1 Cordilura impudica
TAATTTTTAATTTTTAATTTTTAATTTTTAATTTTTAATTTTTAATTTTTAATTTTTAATTTTTAATTTTTAATTTTAAATTTTTAATTTTTAATTTTTTAATTTTTAATTTTTAATTTTTAATTTTAAATTTTAAATTTTTAATTTTTAATTTTTAATTTTTAATTTTTAATTTCTAATTTTTAATTTTTAATTTTTAATTTTTAATTTTTAATTTTTAATTTTTAATTTTTAATTTTTAATTTTTAATTTTTAATTTTTAATTTTTAATTTTTAATTTTTAATTTTTAATTTTTAATTTTTAATTTTTAATTTTTAATTTTTAATTTTTAATTTTTAATTTTTAATTTTTAATTTTTAATTTTTAATTTTTAATTTTTAATTTTTAATATTTAATTTTTAATTTTTAATTTTTAATTTTTAATTTTTAATTTTTAATTTTTAATTTTTAATTTTTAATTTTTAATTTCTAATTTTTAATTTTTAATTTTTAATTTTTAAATTTTAATTTTTAATTTTTAATTTTTAATTTTTAATGTTTAATTTTTAATTTTTAATTTTTAATTTTAAATTTTAAATTTTTAATTTTTAATTTTTAATTGTTAATTTTTAATTTTTAATTTTTAATTTATAATTTTTAATTTTTAATTTTTAATTTTTAATTTTTAATTTTTAATTTCTAATTTTTAATTTTTTATTTTAAATTTTTAATTTTTAATATTTAATTTTTAATTTTTAATTTTTAATTTTTAATTTTTAATTTTTAGTTTTTAATTTTTAATTTTTAGTTCTTAATTTTTAATTTTTAATTTTTAATTAAAATTTTTAATTTTTATTTTGAATTTTTAATTTTTAATCTTTATTTTTAATTTTTAATTTTTAATTTTTAATTTTTAATTTTTAATTTTTAATTTTTAATTTTTAATTTTTAATTTTTAATTTTTAATTTTTAATTTTTAATTTTTAATTTTTAATTTTTAATTTTTAATTTTTATTTTTAATTTTTAATTTTTTAATTTTTAATTTTTAATTTTTATTTTTTAATTTTTAATTTTTACTTTTTAATTTTTAATTTTTAATTTTTAATTTTTAATTTTTCATTTTTAATTTTTAATTTTTAATTTTTAATTTTTATTTTTTATTTTTTAATTTTTAATTTATAATTTTTACCTTTTAATTAGTAATTTTTAATTTTTAATTTTTAATTTTTAATTTTTAATTTTTAATTTTTAATTTTTAATTTTTAATTTTAATTTTTAATTTCTAATTTTTAATTTTTTAATTTTTTATTTTAAATTTTTAATTTTTAATATTTAATTTTTAATTTTTAATTTTTAGTTTTTAATTTTTAATTTTTTAGTTTTTAATTTTTAATTTTTAGTTCTTAATTTTTAATTTTTAATTAAAATTTTTAATTTTTTATTTTTATTTTGAATTTTTAATTTTTAATCTTTATTTTTAATTTTTAATTTTTAATTTTTAATTTTTAATTTTTAATTTTTAATTTTTAATTTTTAATTTTTAATTTTTAATTTTTAATTTTTAATTTTTAATTTTTAATTTTTAATTTTTAATTTTTAATTTTTAATTTTTAATTTTTAATTTTTAATTTTTAATTTTTAATTTTTAATTTTTAGTTTTTAATTTTTAATTTTTAATTTTTAATTTTTAATTTTTAATTTTTAATTTTTAATTTTTAATTTTTAATTTTTAATTTTTAATTTCTAATTTTTAATTTTTAATTTTTATTTTTAATTTTTAATTTTTAATTTTTAATTTTTAATTTTTAATTTTTAATTTTTAATTTTTAATTTTAAATTTTAAATTTTTAATTTTTAATTTTTAATTTTTAATTTTTAATTTTTAATTTTTAATTTCTAATTTTTAATTTATAATTTTAAATTTTTAATTTTTAATTTTTAACTTTTAATTTTTAATTTTTAATTTTTACTTTTTAATTTTTAATTTTTAATTTTTCATTTTTAATTTTTAATTTTAAATTTTTAATTTTTATTTTTTAATTTTTAATTTTTACTTTTTAATTTTTAATTTTTAATTTTTCATTTTTCATTTTTAATTTTTAATTTTTATTTTTTATTTTTTAATTTTTAATTTTTCATTTTTAATTTTTAATTTTTAATTTTTAATTTTTAATTAGTAAATTTTAATTTTTAATTTTTAATTTTTAATTGTTAATTTTTAAATTTTAATTTTTATTTTTAATTTTTAATTTTTAATTTTTAATTTTTAATTTTAATTTCTAATTTTTAATTTTTAATTTTTTATTTTTAATTTTAATTTTTAATATTTAATTTTTAATTTTCTTTTTTTATATGTTACTTTTATTAATTTTTAATTTTTAATTTTTAGTTTTTAATTTTTAGTTTTTAATTTTTAATTTTTAATTTTTAATTTTTAATTTTTAATTTTTAATTTTTAATTTTTAATTTTTAATTTTTAATTTTAATTTTTAATTTTTAATTTTTAATTTTTAATTTTTAATTTTTAATTTTTAATTTTTAATTTTTAATTTTTAATTTTTAATTTTTAATTTTTATTTTTTAATTTTTAATTTTTAATTTTTAATTTTTAATTTTTAATTTTTAATTTTTAATTTTTAATTTTTAATGTTTAATTTTTAATTTTTAATTTTTAATTTTTAATGTTTAATTTTAATTTTTAATTTTTAATTTTAATTTTTAATTTTTAATTTTAATTTTTAATTTTTAATTTTTAATTTTTAATTTTTAATTTTTATTTTTTAATTTTTAATTTTTAATTTTTAATTTTTAATTTTTAATTTTTAATTTTTAATTTTTAATTTTTAATTTTTAATTTTTAATTTTTAATTTTTAATTTTTAATTTTTAATTTTTAATTTTTAATTTTTAATTTTTAATTTTTAATTTTTAATTTTTAATTTTTAATTTCTAATTTTTAATTTTTAATTTTTAATTTTTAATTTTTAATATTTAATTTTTAATTTTTAATTTTTAATTTTTAATTTTTAATTTTTTATTTTTAATTTTTAATTTTTAATTTTTAATTTTTAATTTTTAATTTTTAATTTTTAATTTTTAATTTTTAATTTTTAATTTTTAATTTTTAATTTTTAATTTTTAATTTTTAATTTTTAATTTTTAATTTTTAATTTTTAATTTTTAATTTTTAATTTTTAATTTTTAATTTTTAATTGTTAATTTTTATTCTTAATTTTTAATTTTTAATTTTTAAATTTTAATTTTTAATTTTTAATTTTAAATTTTTAATTTTTAATTTTTAATTTTTAACTTTTAATTTTTAATTTTTAATTTTTAATTTTTAATTTTTAATTTTTAATTTTTAATTTTTAATTTTTAATTTTTAATTTTTAATTTTTAATTTTTAATTTTTAATTTTTAATTTTTAATTTTTAATTTTTAATTTTAATTTTTAATTTTTAATTTTTAATTTTTAATTTTTAATTTTTAATTTTTAATTTTTAATTTTTCATTTTTAATTTTTAATTTTTAATTTTTAATTTTTAATTTTTAATTTTTAATTTTTAATTTTTAATTTTTAATTTTTAATTTTTATTTTTTAATTTTTAATTTTAATTTTTAATTTTTAATTTTTAATTTTTAATTTCTAATTTTTAATTTTTAATTTTTAATTTTAATTTTTAATTTTTAATTTTTAATTTTCAATTTTTAATTTTAAATTTTTAATTTTTAATTTTTAATTTTTGGTTTTTAATTTTTATTTTTTAATTTTTAATTTTTAATTTTTAATTTTTAATTTTTAATTTTTAATTTTTAATTTTTAATTTTTAATTTTTAATTTTATTTAATTTTTAATTTTTAATTTTTAATTTTTAATTTTTAATTTTTAATTTTTAATTTTTAATTTTTAATTTTTAATTTTTAATTTTTAATTTTTAATTTTTAATTTTTAATTTTTAATTTTTAATTTTTAATTTTTAATTTTTAATTTTTAATTTTTTGATTTTTAATTTTTAATTTTTAATTTTTAATTTTTAATTTTTAATTTTTAATTTTTAATTTTTAATTATTAATTTTTAATTTTAATTTTTAATTTTTAATTTTTAATTTTTGATTTTTAATTTTTAATTTTTAATTATTAATTTTTAATTTTTAATTTTTAATTTTTAATTTTTAATTTTTAATTTTTCATTTTTCATTTTTAATTTTTAATTTTTATTTTTTAATTTTTAATTTTTAATTTTTAATTTTTAATTAGTAAATTTTAATTTTTAATTTTTAATTTTTAATTTTTAATTGTTAATTTTTAATTTTTATTTTTAATTTTTAATTTTTAATTTTTAATTTTTAATTTTAATTTCTAATTTTTAATTTTTAATTTTTTATTTTTAATTTTAATTTTTAATATTTAATTTTTAATTTTCTTTTTTTAATTGTTACTTTTATTAATTTTTAATTTTTAATTTTTAGTTTTTAATTTTTAGTTTTTTATTTTTATTTTTAATTTTTAATTTTTAATTTTTAATTTTTAATTTTTAATTTTTAATTTTTAATTTTTAATTTTTAATTTTTAATTTTTAATTTTTAATTTTTAATTTTTAATTTTTAATTTTTAATTTTTAATTTTTAATTTTTAATTTTTAATTTTTAATTTTTAATTTTTAATTTTTAATTTTTAATTTTTAATTTTTAATTTTTATTTTTTAATTTTTAATTTTTAATTTTTAATTTTTAATTTTTAATTTTTAATGTTTAATTTTTAATTTTTAATTTTAAATTTTTAATTTTTAATTTTTAATTTTTAATTTTTAATTTTTAATTTTTAATTTTTATTTTTAATTTTTAATTTTTAATTTTTAATTTTTAATTTTTAATTTTTAATTTTTAATTTTTAATTTTTAATTTTTAATTTTTAATTTTTAATTTTTAATTTTTAATTTTTAATTTTTAATTTTTAATTTTTAATTTTTAATTTTTAATTTTTAATTTTTAATTTTTAATTTTTAATTTTTAATTTTTAATTTTAATTTTTAATTTTTAATTTTTAATTTTTAATTTTTAATTTCTAATTTTTAATTTTTAATTTTTAATTTTTAATTTTTAATTTTTAATATTTAATTTTTAATTTTTAATTTTTAATTTTTAATTTTTAATTTTTAATTTTTAATTTTTAATTTTTAATTTTTAATTTTTAATTTTTAATTTTTAATTTTTAATTTTTAATTTTTAATTTTTAATTTTTAATTTTTAATTTTTAATTTTTAATTTTTAATTTTTAATTTTTAATTTTTAATTTTTAATTTTTAATTTTTAATTTTTAATTGTTAATTTTTATTCTTAATTTTTAATTTTTAATTTTTAATTTTTAAATTTTAATTTTTAATTTTTAATTTTTAATTTTAAATTTTTAATTTTTAATTTTTAATTTTTAACTTTTAATTTTTAATTTTTAATTTTTAATTTTTAATTTTTAATTTTTAATTTTTAATTTTTAATTTTTAATTTTTAATTTTTAATTTTTAATTTTTAATTTTTAATTTTTAATTTTTAATTTTTAATTTTTAATTTTTAATTTTTAATTTTTAATTTTTAATTTTTAATTTTTAATTTTTAATTTTTAATTTTTAATTTTTAATTTTTAATTTTTAATTTTTAATTTTTCATTTTTAATTTTTAATTTTTAATTTTTAATTTTTAATTTTTAATTTTTAATTTTTAATTTTTAATTTTTATTTTTATTTTATTTTTAATTTTTAATTTTTAATTTTTAATTTTTAATTTTTAATTTTTAATTTTTAATTTTTAATTTTTAATTTTAATTTTTAATTTCTAATTTTTAATTTTTAATTTTTAATTTTTAATTTT